>JAODAL010005925.1:0-138745 GCA_025379985.1 Phyllomedusa bahiana | reverse complement strand
GGGACCAAAACAATTGAAAAAATTTTTGGTTTTTAAAAAATTTTCATGAATTTAGTAAATTAGTTAATAAGGTTTTTTTTTCTAGAAAACGTTTAAAGGGGGATTTTTCTTTTAAAATTTTCCTAACCCCAAATGACCTTTTGGACACTCTGAATACAATTTGCATTAAAAAATTTAACATTTAAAAAAAAATTTTTTTTAAAGGGAGAAACCATTTTTTGGGAAGGGGAAATTTTTAAATAGACGGGGTACAAAATTTTTGGGGGCCCTGGGACAACTGGGCAAAAACCCTTTCAAAGATACCCGGCTGTTCATTTATTGATAAAAGTCAAAAGATAACTTTACTCTGTGGAAAGCTGGACAAAAAGTTTGTCTGTAATGGGGGGGACCTCCTCCAGCTGTGTGAAGGCCCCACTCAGAGATGCCCAGCTGGTGGAGGGCAAAAAAAACCCCCTCTAGGCGTGGTGACAAGCTCGGGCCCTTTCCCAACCATTTTGGAAAAACCCAAAGTCAAATTGGGCGTCCGGAAAATACCCAAAAAACTTCTTTTTTTTAAAACACAATAAGTGTGAAACCTTTGATTTTAAGGCGGGTTCCCCTGATTTGTTTCCTGCATTACAGGTGTTGGCAAGGTTTTTTAAAAAAGGGTTTGTCAGAGGTCCCCCATTAGGTTTGGGGCCACAATCCCTTTCTGTTACTTCCCAAACTCTATTTTCTAACGTTTGCCCCCCTTTTTGGAAAAATTTAGACTGTGAAGCAGACAACATTTTGTACCAGTTGAATAAAATGAGCACGGTCCCCAAAATTCCCCCTTCAATTCAAACTTTTAAAATTTGGGATGGGGAAAGGGGAAAATTGCGGGACTTTTGGGGCTTTGAACGGGGGGTCAAGGAGGGTGGCCACCCTTTAAACTTTTGTTAAATTTTTGGATGGCCTTAAATGCGTGGATCATTTTGGGAGAAAATGGAGAAATTCCCAACACCTGTGAGAGTGGGGGGGGCCCCATGTTTTCCCCAAAAGCCCCCGGGGGCCGGGGGAAAAACAAACACATCTTCCTTTTTTTTCCCTATTCCCCCCGGCCCCTAATCCTTTGCCAACCTTTTTCCCCAAGGCAGGGGACATGGTCCCTTTTTTCTGGGGCCCAAAACCCCATGTTTAAATCCCCCTTCGCTTAAAATTTAAAGCCCTAAATTGCCTCAGGATAAATGTACCCGGAGCTGAGGGGGCCACCTTTTGCACCGGGCCGGGGACCCCAAATACCCCGCCAAATTTGAAGACCTATAAATTTTGGGGAAAATTTGTCGGGCCTTTTTGACCCGGACAGAGAAAAAGGGCCCTTTTTCCCTTTTTCTTTTATTTTCCCTCCTCCCCCATCATTTGGTGGGCCCTTTCCGTTTCAGTTTTGCCCAAAAAATAAAAAAACCCCTTAATTTTTCCAGGCTAAACAAGGGATTGTCCTCACGGGCCCATTTCGGGTTGGTTTCTTCAAAACTCGCAAGGTTTGGTGCAGAGGTCCTTTTTTTCATGCCTTCACTCTAAAAGGTCAACACCTCAAGGTCCGCAAACCCGTGTTTTGTCCCTTCCGGGGGGGGGGGGGGGGGGCCAAACTTCAAAATTGCGAAATTTGGCTTTTTAACACGCTGAACAATCCTGGAGCATATGCATTTTTGAAAATTCCAGTGGGGGTTCCCTTTCCCAAAAAGAAATGGTTGCGGGGGAGGCCAATTGACCTTTTAAACAGCCACCCACAAAACGGGGTGCAAAATGCCGGAAGTGTGGGTTTAAGACCTCGAGCCATCCTAGAAATAAAGCCCTTTGGTAGCACTTTAGAAATTTTTTGGAAAAATGAGTTCTTTAACATATCCCCAATGCAAAGGGATGTGTATGAACCTATGATCTTAAGGGCGGCAAGGAATTTCTTTTGGGTTCTCACATACCACCTTTCCGGGCCCCCCCTTTTTTTCTTGTCCCCCAGCCCTGCTCCGGTCCCCCGTTTGCCAGAGCTGTCCCCAGCTTTAAACCTGTTTTTTATGTCTAAAAATCCCCAAAAAAAATTGGGAACTCGCAAGAGACAAAGAGTGCCCTTTTGATCACTATATTTACAAAATTTTGGGGCCATGGGCCCAAATTTTAAACCTATCATTTTTCTCTACAAAATTAAAAACCCAAAAAAACAAAACTTTTATTTATTTTAACTTTTTAACCCTAAACCCCACTATTTAAAAAAACCTAAATTTTTCTTTTTCCTTTCTTCTTTTAAAAACCCTTTTTTTTGCTTTTTTGAAAAAAGGGAATAATTTCCCATTAATTTTTCATAAAAGTCTGGGGGAAACCCCCACCCTTTTAACGGAAAAAGCCAAAATTTTATAGCAAAGAAACAAAGCTTTCAAAAAGGGATCCCAACCCAACTACTTGGGCAGCGTCCCTTTAACCCCTCAAACAAAAGAACAAAAAAAGGGGCCCCCTTGTGACACCGGTTTGCAGCAGGTGACACTTGAAAGACAGAGGTGGGGAAAATCACAATTTAAAACTTTCCGCCTGACCCCCCGACATGTTTCGCCACCTAAAACGGCTTTATCAAGGCTTAGAGGCCCGATCACATGGGGTTTCTGACTCATTTTCCTTTTTAAATATAAATTTAAAATTAAACACCCCATTTCCGGGTTGCTCCCAAAATTACCCATCAAGAAACCACAATAAACCCCACCCCCCCCTTTCCCGGGGCCACGCACACTCTTTAAATGCCCTGCAAAAAGCTCCCACCATCCCAACTTTGACCCAAAAACCCTTTCGGGTCAAATTCGCCCTTCTCCAAAAACCTTGCGCCCCATCTTACCGAAATCCCCGTCCCAAATGCCCCGCACCAAAAAAAAACCCCTAAACCCTGACTGTGATGGGGGGCTTCCGTCTCACTTTCCCCCATATTATTGAAAACTGCTTTCCTCACCTAGAATGAAAAAAAACGACTAGGTTTTCACATTTAAACGGGCAAAAATGCCATTTTTTGCCCAATTTCCCCATAAGCCCCCTTTCTTAATTTTTAATATCAAAATTCAGGGGGGAATTTTAACCCCCACTGTAAAAATAAAACCACTGTAATTATTTTCCCATAAAGCATTTTTTTTCCCATGTATTTTAAAAATGCATATTCATTCCAAAAAGAGCGGGGAAGGCCCCTTAAATAATGTTCCATTTGCATTGTTTTGGGTATTGCCCTAAAGACATTTTCATAAACTACTTTTTCTTTCAAAAGGGTAATATTCATATCCATTTTTAATTTAATACTGAAAGGCTCTAGGGCAAAGCCTTTACCCTCCCTCCCCCACAGTCTTTCCCTCCCCAATTTTCCCCATTGAAGATTCCCCCCCTTAGGGCCACAGCCACCCCCCCCAAACCCACCCCCGGCCACAATGGGAGCACGAAAAGAACCCCAACCCCCCAAATCCACCAAAATTTTTTGGGCCCACCCCCCAACCCGCACCCCTCCCCGAAACCGGGAACCAGCCCCCCGCAAGCAGGAACAACAAACCCCTTTCATACATGATACCCCCCATAAAAATTCCCTTTGGGGCAAAAGAAATTATAAAAGGCTTCCCAAAAATTTGGGTTAAATTGGGAAACCCCGGGGTCACGTGATGAAAAATTTTTCATCTTTAAACGGGCCCGGGGCAATGAGGAAAAACGTAGGGGCCCAAAAGGGGGAAGGGGGGGGGGGTAAAAGGGGGCGCGAGGGGTTTGGAAAGGGAAAAGGGGGAAAAAAAAAAAAAAAAACCAATATATTGAACTCTGATCCCTTTTCCCCATAGTTAAAAAATTCAACTGTGTTTACCCATTGCCCTTTTACAAAATTTTCACTTTATACCCTTTTTTTCTTTAAAAAAAAATTATTTTTATAGGGAATCAGCAAATTAAAAATAAATAGGCCGAAAATAAAAAAGTTTTTAAATTTAGGCCTTTAGGTTTCAATTTATTGAGTTGTTTTACCCCCACTTGCCTCTTCCTGCAACAAAATTTACACCCAAAAATCCCCCCTTTTTTTTCCCCCCAAATTTTTTCCCCCACCCCATAGGGCCTGAAAAATTAAATTTTTGGGGCACCTCTATTTCGCTATTTTTGGTATTTTTTCCAAAATTTTTCCCTTGCTAGGGGAGTGCCCCTTCCCCTCTATTTTTAAATGGGTACCAAAATGTTTCGAGATCCGCCCGGACGAAACTCCTGTAGGGTTTTTTTCCCAAACGGGTTCTTGGGGAAGGTTACACAAAAGCCCCCTAAAAAAACTGCTTTTTTTTTTAAACAATTTTGGAGGGAAATTTGTCTTACCCTTCAAATTTCTCTTATCATGGGAAATTAACAAAATTTTTTAATTTTCCATATGAAGGGCAGAATAAAACGTTGCCACGGGGAAATTTTAGCCCCCACCGGAGATTTTGCAACCAATTTTTTTTTTTGGGCCATTCCCTCAAAATGACTATTTTAAAAATTAAACCCCCCAAAATTTTTTTTTTAAATTTTTTTTTTTTTTTTTTTTTTTTCTTCCTTTTCTTTTAAGGGGACACTAGGGTTTTAGAAACCACCTCAGAGAAAAACTGGATCTTCTTTTTTAACTGATTAAAAAAAGGGGCCCCCTTTTGTAAAGGCCCAAAGCCCTTTTAAAAAACCCTTTCCCCTTAAAACTATTTTTAAGGGTAACCCCCCTTGGCCTGAAAAAAAAATAAATTTAAATTTTAAATCTTTTCTTAAATTAAACCCTCAAAATGTAAAAACAATTTCTACGAGCCCTAAAAATTGGGGGCCTAGGGGAAAAACCCCTTTTTTTGGGGAAGGGGATGCCAAATGAAAAAAGGGAAAACAAATATTGGTAGCTGTATTTTTCCGAAATATTTTGTTGAAAACGCTTATTTTCATCCAACATAAATTTCAAGACCCCAAAAAATTTTTATTTTCTTTTCGATGTTTTTAAAATTTTAAATTTTCTTTTCCCAAATTTTCCCTTAAAAATTTAATTTCCTGGGATAAAAAATCCATGAAAAATTTTTTCCCTTACCCCCCCAAAAAATCAGAATACCCTCAATAAACCCCCCCAAAATAAACCCGGATCTTTGAATATTTCAAGGTTTTCCCGAAAAAAACAAAAAATCCTCCCCCCCCAAAAAATTAAATATGATTGGGCAAAATTTGGGTTTGCACAAAACAGTTTCCCATGGGGGGGCGCCTTTTATCTGGTGAAAAAAGGGTTCCCAAACAAAAAAAAAATTTTTAAAGTGCCCAAAACCCAAAACCCAAATTTAGTTTAAAAACAAAACCCTTTGTTTGTTTCCTTTAAAATTGGGTGAAACCTTTTTGTGTTAAAAAAAATATTGATTGTTTTTCCAACCCCGGGGTTCATGTCTTGTGTTACTGTTAGGGCCCTTTACGTCTAAAACTTGAAGAAGTGAAAACTCTCATTTCCCCAAACTAGATCGTTAATTTCATCACGGGGGTCCTTCGTATTTTTTAAGATTTTAAGGGAAGGGGCCAGTGAAAAAGGGGGCTCAAAATACGACCCAACTTTACGGGGTTTGGGTTTCCTTTGGGGGTTTTAAAATTGTTTTTTTTTAAACCTTTGAGACTATCGGGTCTTCAGGTTTTTGGCAAACCCTTTTGAAATTTTTGGTAATGAAATTAAAAGGTAGCGATAAAAGGAAATTCACATTTAGAAAAAAAATTTTCCTTCCCCTTCCTCAGTTTTTTAAATTTTTTTTTTTAAATTTTCCCAAAAACCCGGGAAATTTCCTTTTCAATTCCTTCAAAAAACTCTTTGGGGTTGGTTTTTGGAAGCCTCTCATATTTTTCTGAATCCCCAAAAGTTTTTCCCCCAAACCCATCCTTATACCCACTTTTTTTTTAAGATAAAAAATATTACCCCCCTTGTCCATTTGGGTTTGATTACTATCTCCCTTTTTGATTGTATTTTGCTAAAAAGCAAATTTTTTACCCCCCCATTTTAAATTTTAAAAGAAGTTGGTTTTTTGTTTTAGTGTTTAGTTTTTTTTTTTAATGTTTTGGTTTATTTACTCCAAAAACGTACCCCAATTTAAATTATTTTGGGATATGGGTGGGTGTATTCCAAAAAATTTTGGCTTAAAAATTTGTAAAAGGTATATCTAGAATTTTTGGGGGTTTTCCTTCCCCCTTAAACCCTGCAATTTTTTTCCAAGATCCCCCAAATTGTTTTTTTTTCCTTTAGTTTCCTAAAGGGTTTTGGTTCATCATTATTTTTATTTTATGATTTTTAAAGCAAACCCAAACTTTCTAGAAAAGGAGTTTTAATATTTTTTTAACCCTTTAAAAATTTAAATTAAATTTTGGGGCATGGGAGGTGAACTTAAAAACCGTATGACAACCCCTTTTGTTTTTTTTGATTTTTCCATTAATTATGAAGGGAAAAGAAAAATCATTTGGGTAGTGTTCCATCCTTTGTTTTTTTTGAGGGTTTCCCCCTTTTCCCCCCGGGGGATCCCTCAAAAAAAAAACCCTTGGTGGTTAAAAAAAAAAATTGGTGTTTTGGGGGGGGGGAAACTTGAGATTGATTTTTTCGTTTGTGTAAATTAATAACCCTTTTCCTTTTTCCTTTGCCACTGGGGGGCATTTTTTGTATTGCCTTTTAAAATCATTCCCTTTTGGGGCCCCCCCACCTTTGGGCCCAAAACCAAAAACCACAGGTTTGCAGAAGGGGAAAAAGGGGTATTTGCCCCCCACTTCCCCTCTCCCCGATTGACATCCTTGAAAAATTCTGATTTTTGAAATGCCTGAGTAAAAAGATTTTTTAGGGTTTTTCTTATTTGCCCCAACCCTGTTTTTTTTCTGTGCCCCCTTTCCCCCAAACCCTTTTTTCTTCCCCTGCGTATACCCTTATTAATAAAACCTGTGGAGGATTTTTTCCACAAAAAAAGTCGGTGCGGGGGGGGGTGGGGCTGGATGGGGTGGCCATTTTGGGGATGCGGGGAGTTCTTGCTCCCCCCATTGTGGCTTGGTGGTTTGGGGGTTGGCCCCTGGTTTTGTGGGGCCAAAGGGTAAAAATTTTTCAAGGGGGAAATTTTGTGAGGTTTCGACTTTTGGGAGGGGGGGAGGGAGGGTTTGACATGGTTTTACAGTATTTTTTAAAAATTGAGTTTAATATTACGGGAAAAGAAAAGTTTTTTTTAGGAATTTTAGTCTTTGAGACAATACATACATGCCTTGGAAAAATGAAAATTTAAAGGGGCCCCCTGCGGGCCCCAATTGGGAAAAATAAATTTAGCAAAATACATACATAGGGAAGAAGTGCTTTGGGGGAAAGAAAAATTTTGGGAAAAGTGGTCTATTGTCCATTGGAGTTTATTTTCCCCCAATGAATTTTAAATTTAGATATTAAAGAAAAGGGGGTTAAAGGGAATTTGGGCCCAAGTTTGGTTTTTGGGGCTTTTGAAATTTTTAAACCCTTTTTCTGCTTGGGTTTTATTCAAGGTGGGGCCCGGGCATTTTGCAATAAAATGAAAAAAGGGAACAGAACCCACCCACAGCCCAGGGCTGGGGTTTGTTTGTTTGGGTGCATTTTGCTTTGGGAAACCGGGCAGTACGGAAGGGGTGGGTTGCGCAAGCCCGTTAGGGGGAAAGGCAAATTTTGACAAAAGGGTTTTGGTTGGGGGCTCTTTAAGAGGGTTTGGCACTTTTGAAGGGAAAAGTTATAGTGGGGGCCAACGGGGAAAGGGGGGAGTTGGGTTTTTTTGTGGATTTTTTTTGGAAGGGCTAAATTGGTGGAAAACCTTTGAATGGGGTTTTTACCTAAAAAATGATATAAAAGGAAGTGAGCCAAACCAAAATTTTAAATCGGACCTTAAGCCTTGATAAAAGCCGGGTTTAGCTGGCCGGAAACTTTCCCCGGCGAGGCGGGCCCATGTTTTTTTTTAAATTTTTGATCCTCCCCTGTCTAAAAAGTTCCCCTGGGGGCAACGGTTTGTCAAAAGGGGGGCCCTTTTATTTTTTTCGTTTCATGAGTTTAAAGGGTAAACCATGCCCAAAGTATTTGGGGTTTGGGGAATCCCCTTACGTAATTAGTACTTTTGGGTTAGAAAAAAGGCCCCTCCTGTTAAAGGTGGGGGGTTTCCCACCAGATTTTTGATGATAAAAAAAGGGAGTTTTTTCCCTTTTCCCGAAGAAAAAAAGGGTTAAAGGGAATTGAGGAAGAAAATAAAGGTTTTTAAATAGTGTGTATAGAGGTTTAAATTTAGATATAAAAAAAAGTTCCCTTTTTTTGTGGGTAAAAGCTAGAGAACTGATAAAATTTTTTAATTTTTTGGGCCTAGGGGGAAAAAATAGAAAAAAATTTAAATTGGGGGACTGTCTCCAAGACTTTAAAATTTCAACGGGGCCTTTTTTTCCCCTTGGAAAATGTGCTATTTTGGGGAATTTTTTGGGTTTACGGGAAACGCGCCCCCATCCCCCCGGGGTTTTTTAAAAAAATTTTGTCCCAAAGCCCGGGGGAAATTGGTTCTTCACCAAACATCCCCCCAAAATTCTCACCCATTTGGGGGCTTCCCAAAAGGATGTGCGGGCCTTGCTGCTTATACCCAGGGAGGGGTTTTTGGTCAGTGGCCCTTTGGGGCCCAAAAGAAACAGCCAAGACCCCTGGGTTTTAAAGGGACACTTGTGGCCAGGGCAAGATGGCCTTTTCGGGGGAAAAGAAAGGCTGCTCGGCATGGGGGTATCGGGGGCCTTAGGGATGGCGGAACCCATGGGTTTCCCGGCCAGGGGGGAAAGGCCCCTTTTTCCAAACCCAAAAATTCCGGGCCCAAAGGGCCAAAATTTTCGGGGGGCTTTTGGAAAAATTTGGGGTTAAAGCATTTTTCTGCTCCCACACTTTGGTACACAGAAAGTTTGCCGCTTTTTAATGGCGTGCAGGTGAAAACTGGTGTAAGGAGAAGGGGTAGGTGTGCCCCTCGGGTTTATTTTGGTCGACAGGGGGTGGAAACGGGGGTGATCCTTGCTCAGCTGCTGAGGGACATGGGAAACAGGGAATTTTGGTTTTTGGAAAGGGTTGGGGGGAGGAGGAGAAAAAGGGGGTTATGACAGGGGGGTTGGGAACCCCCAGGACCTGTGGGGCCCTTTTTTTTTTCCGGGCCAAGGGGATTTTTTTCCTTTTAAAATTTTCATGTTTTCACTGCATGGGGCCCCAAATTCATGTTTTTTTTTTGGTTTTTTTAACCCAAATTTTTAGTTTTTTCCCCTCTATTTGAGCATTGACGGAAATTTTCCAAAAATATAAACGGGGGCTGGGTAATTTCGGGGGGTTTTATCAAAAAAGGCCCCAAGGTTTTCACAGATAAGGGAAAATTTTTTCCGCAGAATAACCGGGTAGCACATTTCCCATTCCCCAACCACGACCTTTGGCGGGACGGGATTTAAATGTCAGCAAACCAATTGGGGGAAACCGGGCCCTTTTCCCTTTCTGGGGCCCGCCCCCTTCTGACACTACCCCATCATCTTTTTTCCTGGGCCCCATTTAAAGAGGTGTTTTGCAAGCAAATGCTGCTGAAAAGACCACGTTGGATCTGTAATGTCATTATCAACATCATCATCAGAGGTGACTTCCTCGTCCTGAGTCTACATCCTGTAGCTGAGGGCTAGAAGCCACAGGCACTTGCAAGGCGTTGCTGACCACTTGGGATTTGTGCTGACTGACCAGCATCCATCTGCTCTGAGAGCATCAACAATTTGGTGTTAGAGCAGACCAAATCATCCTCTTTAGCCTCTTGATCTTTGTGTCATCAAAGAGCTCTTCAGAACATGGATCATCCACAGTGGTCTGTAGATGGGTTGACATTTGGGATTCCTTTGCTTCAGGTTGGACGGATGCTGACGACATTTGTGGCCGTGACTGGGAGGACGAGGGGGTAAAACCGCTGGATGCAGGATGGCGACTCTCACATTACTGGGATTCACAGGTAACTGACCCAGCGATGACAGGCCAGATAGTCCTGCTACTGACGATGTGCTCACTTGCATGTTGTCCACAGCAATGGACGGAGCGCCTTCTCTCGTACCTCACGTCCTACCTCCCTCTTTCCTCACTTACGACCTGTAGTTCGCTCCATGTTCAGAAACATAAATATTAAAAAGGTCTAGAAGATTTTTTCCACAGTATCTTATAGAAAAACTGTACTGCAAACACAGCAAGTCACAGGTGTTCTGAAATCCCTCCACTTTCCAACTGGCAACTAGG
The DNA here is from genome assembly GCA_025379985.1 of Phyllomedusa bahiana. Taxonomy (NCBI): domain Eukaryota; kingdom Metazoa; phylum Chordata; class Amphibia; order Anura; family Hylidae; genus Phyllomedusa; species Phyllomedusa bahiana. Next base: position 128,505 of record JAODAL010005925.1, on the reverse strand, counting down.
ATTAGAAAGAGAATTGTTTCTATAGAATATCTCTGAAATGCGGTCTTGTGGATGAACCGTAACACCAAATCAACAGTGAGCTTACTTCAGTCCCTGAGATTTACAAAGTAGGACTATCAATTGACTTTTTCCTACAGATTTTGTAAGAACTGCGGTCTTTTCTGACAAGTGACAACTAGTTGACGAAATAGAATTTTTTTTATAAATAATATGGAATAAATGTGGTCTTTTCCAACAAATGATAACCAGGAGTAAAAAAAATCTAATTTTTCTACAAATTATCTAAGAACTGCGGTCTTTTCAGACAAGTGACATAGATAAAATGAGGTCATGTGATTTCAGCAGCCAATGAGATCTCTAAACACCCCACTGGTGACGTTCTTCAACCCCTCCTGTGCTCTGCACTGATTGGTTGGCCGCCAAAATTACAGGAAGCGCTGAAAATGGCGCAATTGGAACCCGCGATGTCAATTATTGATCATATTTTAAGAAAAATAATCTCTTCATCGCGGAACCAAGATTTTAGTGAAAATCTGCCCGATTTCAAATTTTTCGATTTCATCACTCAACACTAGTCTGGAATGATGGTCTAAAGCCTCGACTTCAATCTCGTCATAAGAAGCGCTGGCAAAAAGTTTACAAAAAAGTATGAAAAATGGAAAATTAGAAGCGGGTGATTTGGAGCGATGAAAGTCAATAGATCGGGCTCTGATGGGGGCAAATGGGTTTGGAAAAATCAAGGGAAAAGAGGGCTCACAGATCGAGAAGCTGGAACAACTGTCAGGTTCGGAGGAATAAGCCTGATCATATGGGGATGTTTCACAGCCAAAGATGGATACTAGACCAGGATCAATGTTGATCTCATTGCTGAGCTATGTGTGAGTGTCCTACAAGATGAGTTACTTCATACACTCAAGTACTATGGGTATGAAAAGGACGACATAGTGTTCTAGCAGAACAATGACCTGAAGCAGACGTCAAGGTTGGAGAAGGATTGTTTCAATAACAACGAAGTTATCACTTAAACATGTGCAATGTATGAGGGTGTGGGAGTCGGAGCTTTGGCTTACCAACTCCACAGCCCTACTCACAGTGACCAAAGTAATCACTGGATCAGAGTGATCATGGCAACCACTATATTACTCTGACCATGGCAATCACTGCGTCACAGCGACCACGGCAATTACATTGACCATGGCAATCACTGCATCACAGTGACCATTAGATCACAGCGACCACGGCAATTACTCCATCACAGTGACCACTAGATCACAGCGACCACGGCAATTACTCCATCACAGTGACCACTAGATCACCACGACCACGGCAATTACTCCATCACAGTGACCACTAGATCACAGCGACCACGGCAATTACTCCATCACAGTGACCACTAGATCACAGCGACCACGGCAATTACTCCATCACAGTGACCACTAGATCACTGCGACCACGGCAATTACTCCATCACAGTGACCACTATATCACAGCGACCACGGCAATTACATCGACCATGGCAATCACTGCATTACAGTGACCATTAGATCACAGCGACCACGGCAATTACATCGACCATGGCAATCACTGCATTACAGTGACCATTAGATCACAGCGACCACGGCAATTACATCGACCATGGCAATCACTGCATTACAGTGACCATTAGATCACCACGACCACGGCAATTACATCGACCATGGCAATCACTGCATTACAGTGACCATTAGATCACAGCGACCACGGCAATTACATCGACCATGGCAATCACTGCATTACAGTGACCATTAGATCACAGTGACCACAGCATTTACTCCATCACAGTGACCACTAGATCACCGCGACCACGGCAATTACTCCATCACAGTGACCACTAGATCACAGCGACCACGGCAATTACTCCATCACAGTGACCACTAGATCACCGCGACCACGGCAATTACTCCATCACAGTGACCACTAGATCACCGCGACCACGGCAATTACTCCATCACAGTGACCACTAGATCACAGCGACCACGGCAATTATTCCATCACAGTGACCACTAGATCACAGCGACCACGGCAATTACTCCATCACGGTGACCTCTAGATCACTGCGACCACGGCAATTACTCCATAACAGTGACCACTATATCACAGCGACCACGGCAATTACTCCATCACAGTGACCACTAGATCACTGCGACCACGGCAATTACTCCATAACAGTGACCACTATATCACAGCGACCACGGCAATTACTCCATCACAGTGACCACTAGATCACTGCGACCACGGCAATTACTCCATCACAGTGACCACTATATCACAGCGACCACGGCAATTACATCGACCATGTCAATCACTGCATTACAGTGACCACTAGATCACAGCTACCACGACAATTACTCCATCACAGTGACCACTAGATCACAGCGACCACGGCAATAACTCCATCACATTGACCACTAGATCACCGCGACCACGGCAATAACTCCATCACAGTGACCACTATATCACTGCGACCACGGCAATTACTCCATCACAGTGACCACTATATCACAGCGACCACGGCAATTACATCGACCATGGCAATCACTGCATTACAGTGACCATTAGATCACAGCGACCACGGCAATTACTTCATCACAGTGACCACTAGATCACTGCGACCACGGCAATTACTCCATCACAGTGACCACTATATCACAGCGACCACGGCAATTACTCCATCACAGTGACCACTATATCACAGCGACCACGGCAATTACTCCATCACGGTGACCACTAGATCACAGCGACCACGGCAATTACATCGACCATAGCAATCACTGCATTACAGTGACCATTAGATCACAGCGACCACGGCAATTACTCCATCACAGTGACCACTAGATCACAGCGACCACGGCAATTACATCGACCATAGCAATCACTGCATTACAGCGACCACGCCATCAGAGACCACGACAATTACACCAAACATGGCAAAAACTGCATCACAGCGACCACAGCAAATAATTGCATTATAGCGACCACGGTAATAATACTGACCATGGCAATCACCGCATCGCAACGACCACGGCAATCATAGAGACCACGAGATCACAGCGATCACGGCAATTACAAAAACCATGGCAATAACTGCATTACAGCAACCACTAGATCACAGTGACCACGGCAATCATAGCGACCACACCATCACAGAGACCATGGCAATTACACTGACTATGGCAACCACTAGATCACAGCGACCAAGCCATCACAGAGACCATGGCAACCACTACATCACTACAACCACGCCTTTACAGAGACCACGGCAACCACTGCATCACAGTGAACACGGCAATAACTGTATCACAGCAACTAGATGACAGCAACCATGGCAATTACTCCATCAGTGACCACTAGATCACAGCGATCACGGCAATAACTGCATCACAGCGACCACCAGATCACAGCGACCGTTGATTGTACAGGACGCACTACTTGTATTCTGTCCCCCACAAAGGGCTGTAACCCGATAGAAGGCGCCCAGCAGAGCGCGCTGTGTGCTGATCTCTCTAGGGACGCACACAGCAAGGGCACAGCTCGTGGATCATCTTCCATTAGAAACTACAAGAAAACTTCTGCCATCTCTATACACAACAGGGACATAAGGCTAGGAGTGTGGCAGGAGCAGCGCGGCAGCACACGGCCGTGTACACAACGGCCCCTGTCCACAGGAGGCTACTTACGGAGGCCGCGCAGGCTCAGGCGGGAGCCGCTCTCTGAATGGTTTTACTTTCCGTGTGTTGCCAAAACAACGAGTAAACACTGACGTCATCACACAGCGCCCGGCGCGGAGTCACGTGGTGGAGGTGAGTGCACCGCGTGAGACACTGATCACCATAGTCACTGCCTGCAGCGGTGACCTCCGTGTGCTGCACGTCCCGTGTAATCACACTACCCCCACCACCTCCAGGGTCATGGGATCCTCCCCACCACCTCAGCCCGTGTCACAGTGTCCCGTCCCATCACTGACCCCCCACCCCCCCCCCCCCCCCCCCCCCCCGGGGGTGTAAAGTCCCCCCCTTAGCCGGGTTTTGGCCCCCCCATTCCTCTCCTCCCACGCCGTTGCAGGCTCCCCCCTCCCCCTGAGTCCCTCTCCCCCAAGCCGGGCAGGGGCTCCCTCCCAAAGTCCTCCCCCCCAAGCCGGGTGTCATGGCCCCTCCCTGAAAAGCTTCCCTCCTCACCGTGCATGGCCCCCCGTAGCCCCCCCCCTCACAGCCCGGTGTCAGACCCCCCCCCTTTTATTCTTCCCCTCAGCTGGTCATGGCCCCCCCTGTTATCTCTCTCCCCCAGCGGGTCTGGTCCCTCCCTGTTTCTTCCCCTCCTCACGGGGTGTCAGGCCCCCCCTGTGTCCCCCTCCCCTCAGCCGGGGGATGGCCCCTCCTGATTTTCCCCCTGCCGTGTGTGCCCCCTCTTGTCTTTCCCCCCACAGGTGTGTGGCCCCCCCGTACTTTCCTCCTCACCCGGTGCATGGTCCCTCCCTGTATTCTCCCCCTACCGTGTCGGCCCCTCCCCTGATCCCCCTCCCCCTCAGCCGGTGCAGGGGCCCCCCCTGTACCCTCTTTCGCCGGTGTCTGGTCCCCCCCCTGTACCTCCCCCCCCCCCCACCGTGTCATGGTCCCCCCCTGTAGTCTCTCTCCCCCCCGGGTGTCATGGCTCCCCCCCGGTAGTCTCTCTCCCCCTCAGCCGGTTCATGTCCCCCCCTGTAGTCTCTCCCCCCTCCCCGGGTGTCATGGCTCCCTCCCTGTAGTTCTTCCCCTCGCCGGTGTATGGGCCCCCTCCCTGTAGTCCTCTCCCCCTCAGCCGATGTCATGGCTCCCTCCCTGTGTCTCTCCCCCCTCAGCCGTGTCATGGCTCCCCCGTAGTCTCCTCCCCCCTCAGCCGTGTCAGGGCCCCTCCCTGTAGTCTTTTCCCCCTCACCGGTGTCAGGGTCCCCCCCTTTGTCTCTTCCCCCTCGGGTTCATGGCTCCCTCCCTGTATCTTCTCTCCCCCCACCCGGGTTTCAGTCCCCCCCTTTGTTTCTTTCCTCTCACCCGGTGTCATGGCCCCTCCCTGTATCTCTCCCCCCTCGGCCGGTGTCATGGTCCCTCCCTTTTATTCTCTCTCACCGTGTCATGCTCCCTCCCTGTACCCTCTTCACCCTGTGTCAGGGCTCCCCCCCTTATCCTCCACCCGGGTGTCAGGGCCCCCCTCCCTGTAGCCCCTCTCAGCCGGTGTCATGGCTCCCTCCCGTGGGTCCCCCCCTCACCGGGTCAGGGCCCCCTCCCTGTAGTCTCTCTCCCCCCGGGGGCATGGCCCCCCGATCCTCCCAGCCGGTGTCAGGCTCCCCCCCTGTGTCTCTCTCACCGGTGTCAGGGCCCCCTCCCGTAGTCTCTCCACCCCTGCTGGCCCCTCCCGTACTCTCTCACCGTGTCATGGCTCCCTCCTGTATCTCTCCCCAGCCGGTGTCATGCTCCCCCCCCTGTATCTCTCTCAGCCGGTGCCCCGGGCTCCCCCCCTGTAGTCTCTCCAGCCGGTGTCTGCTCCCCCCCTGTAGTCTCTCTCAGCCGGTGTCATGCTCCTCCCTGTAGTCCCCCTCAGGTTTGTCATGCTCCCTCCCTGTAGTCCTCTCACCGGTGTCATGTCCCTCCCGAGTCCTCTCACCGGTGTCAGCCCCCCCCTGTATTCTCCCCCGCCGGTGTCATGACTCCCCCCGTAGTTTTTCCCCCCAACCCCGGTGTCAGCTCCCCCCCTTTTATCTCTCCCCCCCTCAGCCGGTGTCATGGCTCCCTTCCCTGTTCTCTCCCCCCCTCAGCCGGTGTCAGGGCCCTCCCTGTAGTTCTCCTTCGCCGTGTAAGGCCCCCCCGTAGTCTCCCCCCTCAGCCGGTGTCAGGGGCTCCCTCCCTTGTTTCCCCCCCTCACCCGGTGTCAGGGCCCCCTCCCTGTAGTTCTCTCTTCCCCCCCTCAGGCCGGTGTCAGGGCCCCCCCCTTATCTCTCTCCCCCCAGGGTCAGGGCCCCCTTAGTCTCTCCCCCCCCACCGGTGTCATGTTTTCCCTCCTTATTCTCTCTCCCCCTCAGCCGGTGTCATGTTTTCCTCCTGTATCCCCTCTCCCCCCACCGGGTGTCAGGGCCCTCCTGTATCTCTTCCCCCCCCACCCGGTTCAGGGTTTCCCCCTTGTATCTCTCTCTCCCCCAGCCGGTGTCAAGGCCCCCCCTGTAGTTTCCTCCCCTCAGCCTTGTCAGGCTCCCTCCCTGTAGTTTCTCTCAGCCGGTGTCATGGCCCCCCCCTGTGTCCTCTCACCGGGTCTGGTCCCTCCCGTATCTCTCTCAGGGGGTTCAGGCCCCCTCCCGTAGTCCTCTCACCCGGTGTAAAGCCCCCTCCCTTTTCCCTCTCCCCCCACCCGGTGTCAGGGCCCCCCCCTGTAGTCCTCCCCCCACCCGGGGTGTCCTGGCTCCCTCCCTTAGTTCTCTCAGCGGTGTCATGGTCCCTCCCTGATCCTCTCAGCCGGTGTCAGGGTTTCCCTCCCGAGCCCTCTCCAGGGGTGTCAGGGCCCCTCCCTGTTTTTCCCCCAGCCGGGTCATACTCCCTCCCGGAGTCTCCCCTCACCCGGTCATGACCCCTCCTGTGTCTTCTCAGCCGGTGTCAGGGCCCCTCCCGAGTCCTCTCAGGGGGGAATGACTCCCCCTGTAGTCTCTCTCACCGGTGTCATGGCTCCCCCCCTTTACTCTCTAGCCTTTCTGCTCCCCCCCTTTAGTCTTCAGCCGGTGTCATGCTCCCCCCCTTTGAGCTCTCACCCGGGTTCAGCTCCCCCCCCCTGATCTCTCTCAGCCGTTCTGCTCCCCCCTGAGTTCCCCCCCTCAGCCGGTGTCATGGCTCCTCCCTGAGTCTCCCCCCCCTCACCGGTGTCATGGTTTCCCCCGGGGCTCTCCCCCCCAGCCCGGTGTCATGGCTCCTCCTGAGCCCCTCTCCCCCCCAGCCGGTGTCATGCTCCCTCCCTTTTAGTTCTCTCACGGTTTCTGGCTCCCTCCTGAGTTCTCTCCCCCTGGGTTCATGGCCCCCCCTGAGCCCTCCCCCCTCAGCCGGTGTCAGGGCTCCTCCCTGAGTCTCTCCCCCCCCAGCCGGGTGTCAGGCTCCCTCCCTGACTCCCCCCTCAGCCGGTCAGGGCTCCCTCCCTGAGTTCCCCCCTCAGCCGGTGCATGGCCCCCTCCTTAGTCCTCCCCCCCGGGTGTCATGGCTCCCTCCTGAGTCCCCCCCCCCCACCCGGGTGTAAAGGCCCCCCCCTGGTCTCTCCCCCGGTGCATGCTCCCTCCCTGAGTCTTTCAGCCCGGTGTCAGGGCTCCCCCCCCGATTCTCTCAGCCTGTCATGGCCCTCCCTGAGTCCTCCGGGGGGGTTCAGGGCTCCCCCCTTTGGGGGTCCTCTCAGCCGGTTGTCAGGGGCCCCCTCCCTGAAGTCTCTCCAGCCGGGTGTCATGGCCCCCCCCCTTTTAGTCTCTCTACCCGGTGCCCATGGCTCCCTCCCTGTAGTCTCTCTCAGCCGGTGTTATGGCTCCCCCCCTTTAGTCCTCTCCCGGGTGTCGGGCCCCTCCCTGTAGTCCTCTCCCCGGGTTCAGGGCTCCTCCCTGTGTTCTCTCAGCCGGTTCATGGCCCCCCTCCCTGTAGTCTCTCCACCGGGGTGTCAGGCTCCCTCCCTGTAGTCTCTCCCACAGCCGGTGTCAGGCCCCTTTCCTTTTCCCCCGTGTCTCTCCTCCCCCTTCACCCGGGTGTCATGGCTCCCCTCCCTGTAGTCTCTCTAGCCGGTGTCATGGCTCCCCCCCTTAGTCTCCCCCCACCCGGGTTTTGTCATGGCTCCCTCCCTGTATCCTCCCCCCCCAGCCGTTCATGGCCCCCTCCGTAGTTTTTCCCCCTCAGCCGGGTGTCATGGCTCCCTCCTGTAGTCTCTCCCCTCACCGGTGTCAGGTTTCCCCCCCTGTAGTCTCTCCCCCCATCCGGGTCATGGCTCCCTCTTGATCTCCCCCCCTCAGCCGGTGTCATGCCCCTCCTTGAAAAAATTCTCCCCCCTCAGCCGGTGCATGGCTCCCTCCCTGTAGTTCTCCCCCCACCGGGTGTCAGGGCTCCCTCCCTTGTTTTTCCCCCTCACCCGGGTGTCGGGGCTCCCCCTGTAGTCTCTCCCCCCCAGCCGGTGTCATGCCCCCCCCTGTAGTCTCTCCCCCCCGCCGGGTCATGGCTCCCTCCCTGTAGTTCCCCCCCTACCCGGTGTCATGGCTCCCCCCCTGAAATTCTCTCCCCCAGCCGGTGTCATGCTCCCCCCCTGTATCCTCACCCCAGCCCCCCAAAAAACCCCTTCTAAACCTAATATTGACCTAGAAATAGTGACCACAAATTAAACATTTCCTTTTATTTTAAATAGAGTATTTTTTGGAGAGCCAAAAAAACCACTGAATTTCATGAAGGCTAATTTTAATTCCCTTTGAGAGGCCCAAAAAATCATTTTTGGGGCAAGTGTTTTTAAAAATAGCAGAAAAGTAAAAAGCACTCAGTAGAGGTCATACTTATGGTAAAACAATGTGGATCAGCAGATGTGAAGGAGGAAATAAATTACAAAGGGAAAATTTTTTAAAATGGGTTTTTTTTGCACAAAATCATACTATAATGTGGGACAGTAAAAAAAAAACTTTTTTCAATTTGGGTTTTTATTGCCTAAATATTTTGTTAAAACGCAGATTAAACTTGTGTTCTACACCTAAAACTGCAGCCTTTGGTTGGCACACGCCCCCTTTGCTGTGATTGGCTGCCAGATATTTAGTTCAACTCCCCTGGATGGGACACGCCCCTGTGCAGGTTACAACACCTGTGCTGTGATTGTTCTGTGTTCCCCTTCCCCTCCCCCAGGTGCGTGAAACTGAGACAGGGACAGCTCTGATGTGAAAGATCTTGGCAATGTTAGATTCACTACCCCCACACATATAACATACATCTATAATACATTCTGCTCCCCCCACCCTTATAACACACATATAATACATTCTGCTCTCCCCCCCCATATAACACACACAATTATAAACCCGCCCCCCCACCCCTTTAAAAAACCCCCTATATACCTCTGCTCCCCCCACCCATATAACACACATATAAAACCCTCTGGCCCCCCCCCCCCTCTCCCCCCCCCATAAAACATCCCCCCCCCCCTAAAACCCCCTTTTAAAACCTTTTCACCTCCCCCCAAACCCCTAAAACACACCCAAAAAGCCCCCCCCAAAAAAAAAAAATACCTTTTCTCCCCCCCCAAAAAACCCAATAAACACGCCCCCCCCCATATAAACCACTTTCCCCTTTTCCCCCACCCATATAGCACACATAATACACTCTACTCCTCCCAACCGTATAACGCATATATAATACACTGCTCTGCCACCCATATAACACTCACATATAATACTCTGCTCCCTCCACCCGTATAATACTCTGCTTCCCCCACCCATATAACATGCACATATAATACATTGCTTTCCCCCCACCCCAAAAACACACATGTAAACACTCCTTCCCCCCCACCCCTTAAAACACATATAATACACTTGCTCCCCCCCTCCACATAACAACAAATAATACTCTGCCCCTTACCTAATAAACACATAAATACCTGCTTCCTTACCTATATAAAAAACAATAAAACACCCCCTCTCCCCCCACCCTTATAACACAAATATAAAACACTCTGCTCCCCACCCATATACCCCATTAAATACACTTGCTCCCCCCCCCCAGTAAAAAACACATAAATACACTCTGCCACCCCCCCATGTAACACACACATATAATACACTCTGCTCCCCCCACCCATGTAACACACACATATAATGCACTCTGCTCACCCACCCATATAATACACATGTAATACACTCTGCTCCCCCCCCATCCATATAACACACATCTAATACACTTTGCTCTCCTCCACCCATATAACACATATAATATACTCTGCTAGACACAATGACAAGATGTCACTTTCTGTAACATTAGAGGACTGTATGTGTAACTTTACACCAGCACAGGTGTTCAAGTTACAAGGAGCTTGTGGAGGGAGGTGACAGCTCTCCAGGCATGAGAACCGATCATTGCAGGAGGGCATTTAAACAGGAGGGCAGGGAAGAGACACTAAAAAGCTATAAGGAAAAAAATAAAATATGTAAAATAATGATAAAGACAGCAAAGCTGGAGACAGAAAGGCAGAGAGTTACTTAGCAACTTGCACACATTTCCCACCAGTCCAAGCATTCTCATTTTACTTACCAACCTTTTATGGGGTACAGTATCAAATGCTTTATAAAAATCTAGATATGACATTCAATGCCAAAGAGAGTAAAATTAACCCCTTAATATTTTTTAACTATATAAATAGTAAAAAGATTAAAACTGAAAATGTTGACCCATTGAAAAGCAGTGAGGGGGGTATTGTAGAGGGCCATGAGGAGAAAGCAAACCTATTAAACAATTTATCTCCACCATATTTACCGAAGAGGATGCCCTTTCTGTTGATGAGCAGAGGGATGAGGTAAACTCCACCTTAAATGTTTCTTGTCTAACCCAGGAAGAAGTGCAGCTCCATTTTAAGAAGGTTAAAATAGACAAATTACCAGGTCCTGATGGTATACAGCCACATGTTCTAAGGGAAATAAGCAATGTCATAGGGCCCTATTCTTAATATTTATGGACTGTATAATAACTGAGTGAGTCCCAAAGGATTGGCGCATAGCAAATGTGATGCCAATATTTAAAAAGAGATCAAAAAGTGATCCAGGAAACTATAGGCCAGTAAGCTTAACCTCTGTTGTGGGTAAAATGTCTGAAGGTTTTCTCAGAGATGCTATCCTGGAGTATCTCACTGAAAATAAATGTGTAACGGCGTTCAAGCATGGGTTTATGAAGGATCGGTCCTGTCAGACTAATCTCATCAGCTTCTATGAGGGGTTAGTTCCAGACTGGATCGGGGTGAAGCACTGGATGTCATATCTAGATTTCGCTAAAGCATTTGATACTGTTCTACATAAAAGGTTGGTAAGTAAAATGAGAATGCTTGGACTGGGGGAAAATGTTTGCAAGTGGGTAAGTAACTGGCTCAGTGATAGAAAACAAAGGGTGGTGATCAATGGTACATACTCAGACTGGATCCCTGTTACTAGTGGGGACCACAGGGGTTCAGTATTGGGCCCTATCCTCTTTAATATTTTCATTAATGATCTTACACAGGGATTGCACAGTAGAATATTGATCTTTGCAGATGATATTAAGCTCTGTAAAGTAATCAACACAATATAGGATAATGTGTTACTACAAAGTTATCTGGATAAGTTGGAGGCCTGGGCAGAGAAATGGCAGATGAGGTTTAGTACAGATAAATGCAAGGTTATGCACATGGGGAGGAAAAATCCATTACATGACTACATGTTAAATGGAAAAATGCTGGGTAAAAGTGACTGGAGAAGGACCTGGGAATCCTGGTGGACAGTAAACTTAACTGTAGCAGCCAGTGTCAGACAGCAGCTGCCAAGGCAAACAGGATCATGGGGTGTATTAGAAGGGGCATAGAGGCACATAATGGGTGAATGATGTTCTCATCATATAAGTCACTGGTTAGACCACACATGGGATATTGTGTACAGTTTTGGGCACCAGTGCCCAGGAAAGACATTGTAGAGCTTGAACAGGTACAAAGGTGGGCAACATAAATAATAAAAGGACTGGGTGAACTGCAATACCGAGAATGATTAGCAAGATTAGGATTATTTAGTTTAGAGAAAAGATGGCTTTAAATATGTATAAATATATCAGGGTCAATATAGAGATCTTTCCCAAGATCTATTTATAACCAGGATTGTATTTAGAACAAGGGGGCATCCTCTACTTCTAGAGGAAAAAAGGTTTCTACATAAACATAGAAAGGGATTCTTTACTGTAAGAGCAGTGAGACTGTGGAACTGTCTGCCAGAGGAACTTGTCATGGTAAATTCACTAACAGAGTTCAAAAAGGGTCTGGATACATTTCTAGATGTAATAATTTAACAAGTTATAGTGACCGGGATTCTGGAGAAGGGTCGTTGATCCAGGGATTTATTCTGATGCCAGATTGGAGTTAGGAAGGAATTTTTTCCCTAAAATGTGGACCATTGGCTTCTACTTCATGAGGGTTTTTGCCTTCCTCTGGATCCACACTATGGGACAATAGGCTGAACTGGATGGGCATATGTCTTTTCAGCCTTCCAAACTATAGAAGTATGTGTAAGTGGGGAATGAACTGGATATATGGGCAGTTTATAGTGGAATGAACATCAATTTAATAGAAACAGATGCTTAACACTTTTCCTGTGCATGAGAGATGGGGAATGAATAGGATATATATAAACTGGACATACAGTGTCTTGCGAAAGTATTCGGCCCCCTTGAACTTTGCAACCTTTTACCACATTTCAGGCTTCAAACATAAAGATATAAAAAAAAATTTTTTGTTTGTGAAGAATCAACAAGTGGGACACAATTGTGAAGTGGAATGAAATTTATTGGATATTTTAAACTTTTGTAAAAAATAAACTGAACAGTGGGGCATGCAATATTATTCGGCCCTCTTAAGTTAATACTTTTTTAGCGCCACCTTTTATTGCGATTACAGCTGCAAGTCACTTGGGGTTTGTCTCTATCAGTTTTGCACATCAATAGACTGAAATTCTTGCCCATTCTTCCTTGGTGCACAGCTGGAGCTCAGTGAGGTTGGATGGAGAGCGTTTGTGAACAGCTGGAGCTCAGTGAGGTTGGATGGAGAAGCGTTTGTGAACAGCTGGAGCTCAGTGAGGTTGGATGGAGAGCGTTTGGGGAACAGCTGGAGCTCATTGAGGTTGGATGGAGAGCGTTTTTTGAACAGCTGGAGCTCAGTGAGGTTGGATGGAGAGCGTTTGTGAACAGCTTTTAGTCTCAGGAGGTTGGATTGGGACTGTATTGTTCTAACAGGCTAGTGACCCTTCCATGTGAGGTTTTGGTTTTGTGTGGGAGCCCGTTTTCTCAGTTTTGCAGACTAAAATTTTTGAGAATGGTCTTTTGGGGCCACGCGTCTTCCTAAACCCTGTCCCGGGAAAGCCTCAGTGAGGTTGGGTGGGGAGAGCGTTTGTAAACAGTGACTCAGTGAGGGGGAAGGGGTTTTTGAAAGCTGGAGCCAGTGGGTTGGAGGAGAGCTTTTGTGAACGCAGTTTTCAGGTCTTTCCACAATTCTCGATTGATTCAGGTCTGACTGTGACTTGGATAGTTTTTTTGTGAACGTTCCTTTTGTAATTTTGCTTTATTTTTGGGATCATTGTCTTGTTTGGGAAAAGAAAAATCTCCTCCCGTCTGGGTCTTTTGCAGACCCAAACATTTTTTCAAAGGGTCCTGTATTTGGCTCCATCCATCTTCCCATCAATTTTATCGTCCTTGTCCCTGCTGAAGAAAAGCCCAAACCATGATGCTGCCACCACCATGTGTGACAGTGGGGATGGGGTGTTCAGGGGGATGAGCTGTGTTGATTTTGGTTTCATCTGAGCAGAGCCCCTTCTTCCACATGTTTGGCGTCTCCCAGGTGGCTTGTGGCAAACTTTAAACAAGACTTTTTATGGATATCTTTGAGAAATGGCTTCTTCTTGCCACTCTTCCATAAAGGCCAGATTTCTGCACGACTGATTGTTGTCCTATGGACAGACTCTCCCACCCTCAGCTGTCGATCTCTGCAGTTCATCCAGAGTGATCATGGGCCTCTTGGCTGCATCTCTGATCAGTCTTCTCCTAGTTTGAGATGAAAGTTTAGAGGGACGGCCGGGTCTTGGTAGATTTGTAGTGGTCTGATACTCCGTCCATTTCAATATGATCGCTTGCACAGTGCTCCTTGGGATGTTTCAAGTTTGGGAAATCTTTTTGTATCCAAATCCGGCTTTAAACTTCTCCACAACAGTATCACAGACCTGCCTGGTGTGTTCCTTGGTTTTCATGATGCTCTCTGTGCTTTAAACAGAATCCTGAGACTATCCTAGAGCAGGTGCATTTATACTTGATTACACACAGGTGGATTATTTTTATCATCATCAGTCATTTAGGACAACATTGGATCATTCAGAGATCCTCACTGAACTTCTGGAGTGAGTTTGCTGCACTGAAAGTAAAGAGGCCGAATAATATTGCACGCCCGACTTTTCAGTTTTTTATTTTTTTACAAAAGTTTAAAATATCCAATAAATTTCGTTCCACTTCACAATTGTGTCCCACTTGTTGATTCTTCACAAAAATTTTTTGAATTTTATATCTTTGTTTGAAGCCTGAAATGTGGCAAAAGATGGAAAAGTTCAAGGGGGCCGAATACTTTCGCAAGACACTGTATATCCTGTTCATTCCCAATCTATCATGCACAGGGAAAATATTAGGCACCTGTTATGTGTTCATTTTACTATAAACTTTCTATATATCCTGTACATTCCCCATCTATCTTGCACAGGAAAAGTGTTAGACACCTGTTTCTATGGAATGTGTTCATTCCACTATAAACTGCCTGTATATCCTGTTCATTCCCCATCTATCATGCACAGAAAAAGTATTACCATGTTTCCCCGAAAATAAGTCAGTGTCTTATATTCATTTTTGCTCCTAAAGACGAGCTAAGACTTATTTTTAGGGGATGTTTTTTTTCTATGAACATTTATTGTTGAACAAAACATCAACATGTATTAATATACTGTAGTGACCATCACCAACATCAGCATAAGCAGCCAAACTCTGAATTTCATAACTAAAAATGCACTATGTCTTATTTTCAGGGGTGTCTTATTTTCGGGGAAACAGGGTCGGCACCTGTTATATGTTCATTTTACGATAAACTTTCTATGTAACCTTTGTATGCCCCATCTACAATGCATAGTTATAGTGTTAGGCACCTTTTTTTTATGGAATATGTGTTCATTCCATTTTAAATTGTCTATCTGTCCGGTTCAAGCTCCATGTCACATTCAAAACCAAACTGGGTCTAGATACATTTCTAGAGGTTTTTATTAGTTAGTTATAATGTTCATTCTTTTTCTTTATGCCTTTTAGTATGACCCCTAGATGTCACAGTCGCACTGATCTCCGTTATTTCCATTCCTGGCTGCAGACAACAGGTACTAATACCCGCTGTGTATGAGCTCAGATCCTAGGCCTGCTCCATACATCTATAACGATATCATAATGTAATAGTATATCATGCGTCGTTAATGAGAGGGGGAGCTTTCTAGGTGTTTGCCAGGGTTTCTTACAAGGATACTGCATCACTGTTGGGCTATGTCCACACAGCACAAGGAAACGGTTAGATTTTTTGGCGGTTTTAGTATTTTGGAACCGCTGAAATTCTGACCATTTTGCCTGCCCTTAGACTTTAATAGAAAAAGTAAACTGTAGTCTACACAGGTTGTTTCTTTTAAGCTGGTTTTCTGGCGCCGGCAGTTTTAGGAACATGTTGCATTATCCGCCCGCATTTTGTTGTCGGTTTGCCATACAATCATTTGTACAGGCCGACGGCAAAAAAATGAGGCCCGACCAAGGTTTTTGCAAATACAGTGACAAAAACCGCGGCCGTGCATCGGTAAAAAAAAAAAGGTCAACTTTGCGACGGTTTTGGTCTGATGCTGTGAGGATCTAGCCTTACAGAAAAAGCAGCACAATGTAATAAAGAAGCAATGTAATGTTTTGCACGTTTTGGCCACTGGCGTACTGAAAATGACTGGAGTTAATCCAGCCCTGCAAAAGGTAAAAGCAATTTTTACCATTTTAGCTTTTTTTTTTTTTTTTTTTTTTTTTTTATAAAAGAACATGCTCTTCCCCAACTACAGGATCACACTTCTTGTCATGAGAGGAAGCTTCTTGTGAGAGAGGAAAACTTACATGCTACTAAGACACACTATACCTCAGTATATCTGTATATTTACATACAAAAATAGGTGGCACTGCAGACCTGATAGCATAGCACAGGACTGCTGAGCTCTCCCACTAGCTCTGAAGGGTTAACATTTCTCTTAATAAGCCCTGTCCTTCTATGACAGGATACAGTAAGCAGCAACATCACCAGCTGGGCCACAACCAGAGCAGGTAGAGGTAGCCAGTAACCTAGAAAGCCATTTCTAAACAAGCTGGAGAGAAAAACTGCTCTGAAATGAAGCAAAATAAGAACAGCAATGTATTTAGTAATCTCTGTCTGTATGTATAAAGCTTATCAGTGAGATCGGAAGACCCCTGTACCCTTGTCTGTCTGCACCAATTTTGTTTCCTTTCCAAGAGTCATATTGTTTTAAATTTACTAGCGAACTCAATAAATGTTACACTACTCTACAATACTAATATAATGCACAAGTGTTCAGTTATGGCCTGTCTTTTATTCCTAGGGCGGGGTGTAATGGGAGCAGTAAAATGCAGCTTTCTGGGTCTTCACATGGCCCTCATCTTGACTGTGTGATTGGAAGGTCGCCTCCCTCCTGTATAATTTCCAATATGTTTCTGTCGCATTGAGCGCGTTATTTAAGCAGTTAAAGGGCCAGGATTGGATCTCCAGTCTGTGGCGATAGAGGCATGTGCCGGCTGCAGTTATTCACAGTTAATTAGTTCATGATCCTGCTTCATACATCCCGCCATCATTCTGATCTAACTTTTTGTCAAATGTCGCTAAGAGGGTTAAGCCAGTGCTATACTATAGCAAAATCAGATTTGTGTAACTGTAGTTGCCATCCATGCTCGCACCCTATCTTCTATCTAAGCCCCTTGGATGTCATACATTTACCGTAGACACCCATGCCTGTTATGAGGATGTGGGGCCCCATATGCAGCACTTATTCATGGACTAAGTCGTCTTTTTTAAATTGGGGCATTTTTCCTTAGACTCAGGCCTGGTATCACTTGTATTACATTGTGAAAGTTTGGGAATTTGGGGGAATTAACATTGAAGATTGGGGGCACACGACTGATAATCCTATAAATTTTGGGGGGGTTTTTTGGTGCCTTGGGGGTAATAACTTTTAAATTTTTTTTCTTTCAGGTTGAGCCCCCATTTTTCCCCCATAAAAAAAAACCACCTTTTGGGTTGGATTTTTTTAAAATCCCAATGAGCGGGAAAGGGGGGCCCCCGGACTGCACAGTGTTTTAATTTCTGCCATCAAACTTAGACAGCTACTGACCGGAGAGGTATGTGTAGGGGCACTGTCGGGGGGCGGAAATTTGGTATTACCCCTGTTTGGGGCTCCTAAAATTTTAAAAAAAAAAAAGCCCCCACGATATAGGGGCAAGATGGGAATTTTTTAATTTTCCCAGGGGGCCCCGATTTTTTGGGCTGTATAAAGAAAAGCCATTGAAAAGAAAGTAAATCGTTTTTTTTCTATAACCTTGTCTCCCCAGCATCCCTCTCCATTTCCCTTTTTTGGGTCCAGTATTCTTTGGAAGTTTTTGGGGTCATTACTAAGTTTGGGCAATTGATTTTTCCCCAAAGTTTTTTTCCTTTAAAAAAATTTCAGGAAAATTTTCCCGGTTCTAAAACGAAGCGAAGGGGGGGTTTACTTCGGGGGAACAAGGGGCTTTTGTTTTGATAAAATGGCTGGGGACCCAAAAGGCGCATAAAAGGGGAAAAAGCACTCTGGGGGGAAAAAGGAAGGACATAGCCGAAAGGGAAAAATTTTTGCAAGAGTTTGAAGCCAATCAGAGCCCGGTCGGGATTCTGGATGTCCCCCGGCCCACCTAAAATAACCCCGGGCGGGGACGCGGGGAAAGCTAACACTCCTCTCACTGAACTGATCGGGAAGGTGTTTGTGCCGCGGCTTTTTGTTACGGGAAGACTGTTTTTTAAATACGCGTTTTTTTTGGGGGGGTTTTTCCAGTTTTGTCCCCCCCGAGACTGTTTTCCCCTTAATTTTCCCTTATTTCTGATTTTTAGGGGGTTTTTTGGGATCTGAAGTCCATGGGGTTTCCCATGCCCCGCAAAAACCCAATTTTAATGCTACCCTGCTCACAGCAACTTTGAATATCCAAGGGGGAAATAAAGGCCAGTTCCTGTTTTTATTCATTTAAAGAAACAGTTTTTTTACAATACAAATACCACTTAAATTTTTGGGCTGCTAAATTTTTTTTTCGCAATTTACAACCCGGGGGTTAAAAAGGGCGTTGTTCTGCTGCTGTGGTGACTCCAAAAAACCCGTTTTTTTTTCCCCGCCAAAAATTACTTTTTTTTCCCTGAAACCAAAATTTTCACAAAAAAATTTTTAAAATTTAAAAATTTTTTTCTCTTGTTTTGGGAGCGTAGAAAACACCCCTTTTAACACGTTTAAAAAAGCTGTAGTTTTTTGGTTGCTCAATTTTTGGGCAATTTACATCCGGGGGTTTAAATTAAAAGCGTTGTTCTGCGTTTGGTAACCCCAGTAAAAGTTTTTTTTTTCACCCCCCACAAAAAAAATTTTCCTGTGGGCCTAATTCATATCCGAAGGTTTTTAAATTTAACCTGTTTTTTGCTTTTTTTATTTATAAAATACACAGAGTTTTTAAACGGCAACATACAAGGGCAATTTTTTTTCCCGCCCATTTGTGGAGGGGCAATTTTAAATCCAAGGGTTTCCCAAGCTGCTTAAAAATTTTGGGGTTTATTTGGAGTCAAAAAACAGGGTGTGTAAATTTATCATATTTCAGATACTTCAAACCCCAAAAAGTGCTGTAAAATTTTTGAACAAACTTAAAGTCAGACAGAGAGGGGGGCAGGCTCTTCACCTGCGAGTGGCCAAAAGGGGACAAAACATTCCCCCAGGCCCAGGGCACAGCCCAGGGAAGGGGGCGTTGCAGCCCGGGACCCGGGGAGGGGCCCCAAAAAAGGGCCGCGCATCTGCCCGGCCGTGTGTTTTTTCAACCCAACCCAATGGTTCTTTTTATTGGTTGACTAGGTCACCCCCTTCCTCCCAGATGACATCTGACAACCCCAGCCCCAAAAGGGCGGGGAACGTCCCGACACAAAACCCCTTTTGGGTTTTTTTTGGCCCCCCCGGGGGTGGGGGGAGGGGCCCCACCTGTCCTCAAAACCCCCCCTCTGTCCCCAAACCGTTTTCCCCCAAACCAGGAAAATCAAATATGTGGTCCTTGGGGTCAGCGCCACTAAATAGCGAGGGTTTAACCCCTTTTTAAAAGGGCAGTCAGCAGCTACTTGGCAGCGAAAAATGGGGCCCCCCTTTCCCCCTTTCTTTCGTAGGGGGGCAAAAATAAAAGATGTTGAAGTGGCCAAAGGGGGGTTTATGTTTTTAGGGGGCACCCTGCATACCAAGACTGGTGATTAGGACAGGGATTGGGCGATGAAACACAAAAAGGGTTTATATTTAGCCGACCGCACGTGGGAGCCGGGGGAGGCAACTTCATCATCGTCAGGAAAGAGGGGGTCCCGGGTTTTCGTGGGCCCGGCAGCGGCGCAGGCCCCGCAATTTGGGGCCCCTGTGGCCGGGGATTTACAGGGGGGCAGGGGAGTGGGGAGGGGCGGGACCAAGCGGCCCCCCGGGGTTTTTTAAAAAAAACCCCCCTTCGCAAAGGGCCCCAAAAAAGCGGAAAAGGGGCTTTACGGGCACGGGCCCCGGGATTTGTGGGGGGAGCGTTTGGGGGTAAAAACCGATACCCCGGCGGTGGGGGCCGTTCTTTTCTAAGACACCAAGGAAAACCGAATATGGGGTAAATGAAGAATTTTTTGGGCCAGAAAGTGAAGCGTGGCCAGGGGGGCTAACGTTGGCACCACGGCCCCTGCGTCAAACCCTTTCAGCGTCACCATCCGGTGGGCCCGGGAGAAAAAAGTGGCTCAATTGGTGGTCCATCCTGCCGCCCCCAGCAACAGCAGCAGCAGTGCCCAGTGGCATGCATGCCATTTTTCAGCCATCCCAAAAGGGTCCCCCCCTCGCAGAAAGGGGGCGGGTTTTTCTTTGACACAACTCCCGGGCCAAGCATGCTCCTCCCCCCGCTTTCCCATGGCGCCACAAATTCGTTTACAGGCGTTGCAAAAAAGACAACAGTATGCGTTTCCAAACCCTTCCCCAAGGTGGGAGAAACTGACCGTAACCTGTTTTTCCCAATTTTTGGTGCTGGGGAGTCCCTTCCCCCCTTTTCCAAAAGGTGGACCTGCACCGTTTTAGGGGGGGAACTAATGGCTTGTGCCGAGCCGAATGGGAAAAGGGTTTCCCAAACCCCTAATTTCTTTTTCCCCGCACTTCATAAATATGTAAAAACAAAGGTGGGCCAGTCCTTGAGCTTACGGGTTTTTTCCCAAGGTTTCAAACGCAGCGCGGCCTTCCCGGGGCTGTAACTAAAGGTCAGGGCCCCTTTCAATTCCCCTTTAACCCCGGGCCCCCTGGGGTGAAGTGCTTTTCCGGCCCCCGGGACACCAACAACCCTTTGGGCAGGAGAAAGCCCCCTTTCTCCCCACGTTGTCAAACTGCGTCTCCTTTCGCCCAAGTCCGCCCCCTCCTCCTCCACCACCACCACCCTCTCAGCTCCCCAAGTACTGCTTTCCCTCATACCACATGTGGAGGGCACAGCGGGTTTTCACGCAGTTCTACACCTGGCTTGCCTCGGCGAACAAGTCCCCAAAAGGGGGGGGAACTGACCCGTCATGCCCGCCCAAAAAAATCGTTTTGTTTGGGGTTTTTCCCTTGCCAACTCCAAATCGGAACCCTTGGGGATGGAAAAATGGGGGGAACATGGTTTTTCCGCGGGTGCAAACCAAAGGGGGGATGGCCTTGCGCCCGCAAAGGCGCAACTTTTTCAATTTTTGGGTTTTTGAAAAGGGTTCCTGAAGT
Source organism: Phyllomedusa bahiana (assembly GCA_025379985.1). Lineage (NCBI taxonomy): Eukaryota > Metazoa > Chordata > Amphibia > Anura > Hylidae > Phyllomedusa > Phyllomedusa bahiana. Next base: position 107,657 of record JAODAL010005925.1, on the reverse strand, counting down.
CTTCCACCGATCTTCCAAAAAATTCTAAAATGGCCAGGAAAAATGTGCCCTCACTTCATCCCCCCTTTTCCCCACAAAGCCAAAAACACCCTCCTCGAGTTTGCAGGGGGCAGAACGGCCTCCCCCAACACAACTCTGATATGCGATGTTTCCACCCTTTGGAAAACCCGCCGCACATTTGGAAACCCCTTTTTGAACAGAAAAAAGGGCCAAATTTAAAGAATTTTTTTATGATCCAGGCGGACAGGAGTTCCCCCCCCCGTGTAAAATTTTATGCACCAGGGCAAATTTATGCATGACACCTTCCGTTTGTTTAGGGGGCCAATTTTGGGGGGCCACAAATTTTTTTCCCGTCCCAGGACTAAAGGGATGGGAAAAACGTCCCTTCCACTGCTTTAAATTTTTTGGGGGAAAAATGGGGAAAAAACTTCTGGGGGGGAAAAGGGGCTGGAGACGTTTTCGCCCACATCTCGCGGCCATTTGAGCCATTTGGGGACTAAAAAGGGGGGAGGAGGGGGGAGGACATTGGGGGCAGAAGCAATTTTCTTTGGGGAAATGATTGGGTTTTTTTACCCAGGTGACCCAAAGTGGAGGGGCCGGAACAGTGGAGGAGGTAAATGGAGGGTGAGGAAGACGAGCAGATGACCCCCCCAAACACCGTGGCAGAATACAATTTGGGGATTTTTGGGCAGGGAGCCCCTCGGGAGCACTTGTGGGAATGGGGCCCCCAGGGGATGCTTATTTCCTGGCTAGGGCGCTGAATAGTCAGCCAAACCGGAGAGGGAAAGAAAATTCCCCGGGTCTCCACCCTATTGGACCCTCGCTACCGGGCCCCAAAAAGGGACCTTTTTTCCCCCGCTAATTGAGAGGGGGGGACAAACTCAAATACTTTAGGGGAAAACCTCCGTACCCCTTTTGGCCCCCTGCCTTTGGCGGGATTGTCCCCCCCCCTGACAGGTCTGACCGGGGGGTTTTTTTCAGCGCTCACAAATTTCAGGGCCCCGGCTCCCGGGGAAAGGGGGGGGGTAGGGGGCAGTACCAAAATCCATCACAGCAACCTAAATCTGGGGTTCACTGATAGCAGCTTCCTTTACCCCCTAGTGAGGGGGGGCAGGGCCCCCCAGCAGCACACAGGACCTGGAGCCCCACCCTTTAACCAACAGGGGGTGGTCTACTTGGGGCACAAATTTGCCCCCCCCAGTTAAAAAATCCGCTTTGGGCTACTGGGCAACCAAAATTTGGGTGTGGCCGCAACTTTTTAAGTTTGCAGCGGAGAAACCCCGTCCCTGCCCCCGGCCCGTATTTAAAATTCCAAGCGGGTTTTCAGTGCCCCGGGGGGGCCCTCCCTTAAAAAACCCCAAAGGGGAACCCCCTTGTCCCAAAGGAAAAGTTTTTAAAAACTGACCCCTTTTTCAAAAATTAATCAGGCGTTTAAACGGCCCCGGAAATTCCCCACACCCAAGCCTTTTGGCGTCCCGACCCAACAAAACAGCCATGAAAAGCCTTTACCCCCAAAATGTAGAAATTAGTTTTGGGGTTTAAACTACCTGCCTCAGCCACTATTCTTAAAGCCGCCACCCCGCCTTATGCCACACATTTTTCTACAATTTTTTCCATCTGCCCCCAAACCCTCTTTACCCAAAAGGGCTGGTATTCCACCCCCCCCCACACTCTTCAAATTGGGGCCACTGTCCCGACCTCATTTTTCTGCTGCCGTGACCTCCACATGTTCTTGTCCCCCTCTGTGGGCCCACTCCTCTTTTTTGCCACCTCCAGAAAAAGTCAAAGGCCCCCCTGGGCTGACCCATGGGGCTGCCGGCCCCCTCACCTCCACTCTCTGTTATTGTCCCCTCTGTGGGCCTTTTCCCCCAGTTTTTTGGCCCCCTCCAAATGTCATTTCCGTTGGGCCCCGGGCTGACCCCATGCTGCTGCTTTTGGCGCTGCCGTTAAACCCACAAAAACTTCATTGTGCCAAATTTTCTTTACCTCATGCTTTCTGCCGTGACCTACAAAACTTTTGGGCATTTTCCCCCTCTGGGGGCCTATTTCCCGTTTTTTTCCCCCCTCCAGAAAAGTCATTGTTCCCCTGGGTACCTCCTGCTGTGGCTGCTGCCGGGCCTCCACACTGTGTTTTCCCTTTTCCCACTCTGGTTTGGCCCCCCCCCACTGTTTTTTGCCACCTCCAAATGCCCTTTTGCCCCTGCTGAACCCCCATCCTGCGTGGCGCTTTCCCTACCTCCCCACTGTGTCATTGTCCCCCTGCCGATTTCCTTCTCCTGTTTTTGCCCCTCCATTGCAGTGTGCCCCTGACCTCATGCTGCGCTGTGGCGCTGCCGTGACCTACACACCTTTTTTTGTCCATTTGTTTTCCAACTTGTCCCCTGACCTCATTTTCTGCTTTCCAGTGACCTCCAAAACTGTGGGCATTTCCCACTCTGTGGCCTAATTTTCCCGTTTTTTTTCCCCCCTCCAGAATGGGCATTTGGGGCCACTGCCCGCCCCCTGCTGTTTTGGCTGCTGGCCCGGGGACCTACAATTTTCCCCTTGTGCCCCTTTGGCCTACTCCTGTTTTTGCCGGGCCTCCAAATTTTTCATTTTGCCACTGTCTGGGCCCATGCCCCTTTCTGGGGGGCCTTTCTGCCGTGACCTACACACTTTCATTTTTCCCCACTGGGCTTACCCCCATGCGGGTGCGTGGCCGGGTGCCCTTTTACCTACACACTTTTCATTGGCCATGTCTGACCCCATGCTGCGCTTGGCGGTGCCCCCTGACCTTTCCCCCCGTGTCATTTTCCCAAATCTGTGGGCCCTTTTTTCCGTTTTTTTCCACCCCCAGAATGTCCTTGTGCCATTTTACCTCATGCGCTGCGTTGGGGTGCTGCCGGGGACATACACACTGTTTCCCTTGTGCCCCCCGTGGGGCCAAAACCCCGGGTTTTGCCACCTCCAGAAAGTCATTTTTTTTCCCCTCTCTGACCTCATGCTGCCCGTGGCTTTCCGGCCCCTTACCTAAAACTGTGCCCTTGTGCCCAAAATCTTGACCTATTCCTTTTTTTTGCCACCCCCCAAATTTTCATTGTGGGCCCCCGCCCGACCTCCCTTCTGCGTGGCAAACCCCCGTCCCCTCCACACTCTGTCACAAAGTTTCCCCCTGAGCCCCTTTTTTTTTTCCAGCTTTCTCTGGCATACTTTATGGGAAATTCCCATTTCAGTTTTTTGGTCGTTTTCCCCTTTTAAGTGCCAGGGAATTTTTAGAGTAAAGCGATTTAAGAGCGGGCCGTAAATTGCTGTCATAAAAAACACAACTTTTGTATAAAGCCCAAAACCAAGCTCCCTCGCAATTAAGCATGGCACAATTTTCTAAGCCCCCTGAGGTCTGTGAGCCTGGAATAGCGTTTTTAAAACACATTCGTCCCGAATAATTGGAATGAAGTTTTTTTTTGCCGAGAAATTCGGGAAGTGAACGAACCGAATTTCGGGAATTCGCCCTCTTAGTCATTACCCATTTATCCCAAGTGTACATGCTGCATCCTTATTCTCCCACACTCTCCTGCACACATCACTCCATGTTCTTCCCCCTTCTCTTTCTTTGTCTTACAACAGCGTTTATTTTAGGCTATGTTCACATGGGGGTAATTTCGGTGCGCATTTCGCATTGTATTTGCGCTGTAATACAGCGGATCGCACCAAAATTATGGAATCCAAGTTCCATAGAAAACTATGATTACGCCCCCTCTCCCTGCTCGTACAAACATGTATTGTATGGGGGGGATTAAGTCACATTCAATGTGGCCGGGGGGACTGCCGCCCCCCCCGGGGGCCCAAAGGGAGTACATGCCGATCAGCCGACTCCCAAAAATTCACCCCCGAATTGCAGCCGTACTGTACCGCCGAAATTTTTTCGCTATGTGAACGCCTTAGGTTATTGACGTGTCACCCCCCACTTGTTTTTACAGGGGGTTCCCAAAAAAGTATTTAGACCCCTTGAATGTTCCTCATTTTAAATTTTTACCCCAAAAACTTAAATTATTTTATTTTATTTTATGTGTTAGAGCAACACAAAGTAGCAAATATTTGAGAAGTGTAAAAAAAATGATACCCGCCCTTCCCCAAAATTTTTTCAAATTTTAAAAAATAAAAAGTGTGGGTTTTATATTTTGCGATCCCCCTTTTTTTGGAAAACTTTGTGGCCACCCGTGCTGCAATGACAGCCCGCAGTCTGATGGGGGGGTCTTAGCAGCTTTGCAATCACAGGCTGGAATTGTTGCCCTTTTCTTTTCAAAAACCCCCTCTTTCAGATTGGGTTGATGAACGTTTTTTAACAGGAATTTTTTAAATCCTGCCAAGATTTCAATTTGGGATTTAAAATTGGGTTTGAGCCAGGGTTTTTGTACTGCGGAAAGGGAAACCTATCCCCTCTAATCTTTTACAGCCCTTTAAAATTTCCCTTTGGGTTGTCCCAATTTCAGTGAGGAAAAAGGTATTTGATAACTGGTGATTTTTCAAGTTTTCACATTTTTATGTAGGGACACTTCAAAATGTAGAGACAGATCTACAAAAAAAAAAACATTTTAGATTTGAAAAATAATTTCATTTTTTTTGCATAAAATAATATTTAAAACACCTACCAACCACAAAATTCGGCCTCACAGACCTGTTATTTCCTGTGTTCTTACCAAGTTTGAACACTGCGCAGGATTTTGGTCCACTCTCCATAAGTCTTTCCCGAACTTTAGGTTCGGGGGGGTCGCTGAGCTCATTTAGTTTCACCCCTCCAAAAAGTTTCAATTGGGTTCAAGTCTGGAGCTGGCTGGGCTACTCCAGGGCCTTGAAAGCTTCTTTTTGGGCCGCTCCTTATTTTTCCCCCGGTTGTTGTTTTGGGTCATTGTCCGCTGGAAGCCCGCCCGATCCATCTTCAGGGGGCTCTTACTGAGGGAAGGAGGTTTCGGCCAAATTCGAATCCATGCCTGTCCCTCCTCCCCTTTAATTGGGGCAGTCCCCCTTTTCCCCTTTGCAACAAAACCCCCCCAAAAATTTTTATGTTTCCCCCCCTTCTTCATGATTCAAAAAGTGTTCTTGAGGTTGAACCCCTTTTTCTTCTTCCTCCAAAACAGGCGAGTGGAGTTTATACAAAAAAAATTTTTTTTTTGGTCTCAATTCAACACATAAACCCCCTCCTGCCTAAATGGGTTTCACCCCAGATGGTCTTGGTAAACCTTCAAACGACCCTGGGCATGTGCTGGTGTGAGATGGGGCCCTTGGGTTTTTCCCCTGCGGGTTTAAAAACCCATGACGGCGTATTGTTTGTTACTAATTGGAAATCTTTGGGGACTGTGGCCCCAGCTCTTTCGATCTTTGCCCATATCCCCTGTTAGTTCTGGGCCGACTCCTGCCCTTTTCCCCAGAATAAACCTTTAAACGCCCCCAAGGCAAATCTTGCTTTGAAGCGCCAGACTGAGGAAAGATTGACAGTCATCTTTTTTTTTCCCAATTTTCAAAAAATTTTGCGCCAACATTTGTGGGCCTTTCCCCTAAGTTGCTTTGCCTCAAAAAAACTTTTTGGGCCCTTGGCCGGGGGAAAAGGGTTTTGGAGGGGTGATTAAATTTGTGGGGACAGGTGTCTTTTATACATGTAACTTTTTTCAAACAGGTTCAATTAATGAATGAAAAATTTGGAAAGGGTTCTTAAAAAAGAAATATCAGGTCTGTGAGGAGAAAATTTTCTTGCTGGTTGGTTTTTTGATCAAATACTTTTCTATGCAATAAAATGAAAATTTAAAATTATTTAAAAATTTTTACAAAAAAAATTTTTTTCGGGAAATTTTTTTTTTAGTTTTCTTCATAGTTGAGGTAGAAAAAAAAAAAATTAAACAGCCCTTCGGGATTTTTTTTGTAGGGGGGAAAAACTTGTAAAATTTTCCATGTATCAAATATTTTTTTCCCCCCACTTAGCCCATCCACTTCCCATCATCAACTGGGAACAGTTTCCCGGGACCCCTGCTGAAGCAAAGCTTCCCCCAGAAAGTTTCCCCCCACAATTCTTCAAAATTTGACTTTTAAACCAAAAAAAGTTAATTTTTTGGTTTTCATCTACCAGACCCTTTTTCCCTTCCCCACATGCTTCTTCCCCCTACTTTTTGCAGACATCAAACAGGACTTCTTATGGCTTGCTTTCAAAAAGGGCTTTCTTCTTGTCACTCTTCCAATAGGCCAATGGTGCATACCCCGACTAATAGTTATCCTTTGGACGATTCCTCCCCACCTAACGGGACTTTGCACCCTTCCGAGTGACCCGGGTCTCCTGGCTGTTTCATGAATTTTCTCTCCTTGTCTGGGCTGTCCTTTAGGCACAGGGGGTTTAAACACAAGGCCCGCGGGGCCCCATCCGGCCCGCGGGCCCTTTTGTTTTCCCGGCCCCATCTCCCCCTTTCGTGGTAAAACAGCCGCGCAGTCCCTCACAGCACACGTCGGGGCAGCTGCTGGGACAGGAAAAGGCGGGGGGATGTTTTTCCCCCCACCTTCCCCTTTGTTGTACGTGTCGGTGAGCATGTACATCCGTCACAGGGGCGTGACGCGCCGCTTTACTCACGCCCCCCCGTGACGCGGGTCCCCCCCTGGCCCAGCCCTGCGGAGGAGTCTCTGGGAGCGGTGCGGGGCTAAGCGGGGTAGTCACGCTGCTTAACCGTAAAAACACTCCGACCGGGCCGGCCGCGCCCCCCCGCTGCCCTTCCAAACCCGGTAAGTATTTTTTTTTTTAAATCATTGGGGGGATGGGGGGGGTTGGGGCAGTTTTAAAGGGTACTGGGGTGGTTGTGGGGCATATAAAGGAGGGGGGGGCTGTGGGGGCATAATTTTAAGGCTATGGGGCGGCTGTGGGGCATAATAAGGTCTTGGGAAAAGGCTGTGGGGCATATAAAGGCTACTGGGGGGCTGTTGGGGGGATATAAGGCTACGGGGCGGTGTGGGGGCATTTTTAAGGCTACTGGGCGGCTGTGGGGCATTTTAAGGCTACTGGGGCGCTTGGGGCAGTAAAAGGCTATTTGGGGGGCCTGTGTTTTTTTTTGGGGGGCAAAGTACTGGGGGGCGGCTGTGGGGCGTACAAGGGTATGGGCGGCTTGGGGGCTTTTAAAGCAATGGGGCCGGGGGGGGGCATGTACAAGGATTTTGGGCGGTGGGGGGATTACAAGGCTCTGGGCGGCTGTGGGCATGTAAAGGCTACTGGGGGGGCTGTGGGGGGATGTCAGGTATTGGGGGGGGGCTGTGGGGGAGTAATGCTACTGGGGCGGGGTGGGGCTGTAATGGTTTTCTGGGGGGGGCTTGGGGGATGTACATGGCTACTGGTGGGCTGTGGGGATGTACATGGCTACTGGGGGCCTGGGGGAATGTACTGGCACTGGGGCGGCCCGGGGGCATGTAATGGGGGGGGCTAATGGGGGGGGCTGTGGGGCATTAAAGCTATGGGGCGGGTGTGGGCATCTACATGGCTATGGGGGGGCTGTGGGGCAAACTACTGGCTACTGGGGGGGGCTTGGGGCATTATATGGCTAGGGGGCTCAATGGCTATTGGGGCTATGGGGCATGTACCCTGGCTACAGGGGGACTTTTGGGCAGTACCTGGGTACAGGGGGGGTATGTGGGGCATGTCACTTGGCTACAGGGGGCTAGGGGGCAGTCACCTGCTACAGGGGGGGATGGGGGCATGTCACCTGGGACAGGGGGGCTATGTGGGGCTTCCACCCCGGGACAGGGGGGGAAAATACTGTAATCTCGGGGGGGTTTAAACCCACTTTTTCTACCTTTCAAGGGGCAAAGTACCTATTACCTATGGTTCCCTTAAGGGGGTAATTAAAATAGCAATACTGTACAAATTTAACATTTTAAAGGGGAAGTTTCAGAGTTCTAAAAAAGTCGGCCCTTTAAAGGCCCTTTTAAAGGATGCCGTGAGGCTGAGTGGCCCCCCCTGAAAACGATTTACACCCCCCGGTTTTAGTGGACACTTGTCTTAGAGGTGACATTGTGCCCTACTCCCTTTTATTTACGGGGATGGGGTTGAAAAAGTGCCAGGGAAGTTCACAGCATGGGCTATTTTTTTTACAACTAACCCTGCAATACACTTTGCCACCAGTTTAGCCTCGAGTGGCCTGGTGTATTCCTTAGTTTTCATGATGATGTTCCCTAATTTTCAACAAATTTCTGAGGGGCCTTTCCAAAAAAAACTGCAGTTAAAGTGCAAAAAAAATTACAGTCAGAGGTGCTCTAGTTACTAATTAGATAACTTCTCAAGGGAGTTGGTCTCACTGGATTTTATTTAGGGGTATCCTAGTACAGGGGCTTAATACATATGCATATTTTAAATTGTAAAAGTTTAGAAAACCATGCATTTTCTTTACACTTTACAAATACTTGCTACTTTGTGCTGCTTCATCATATAAAATATCAGTAAAATACATTTAAGTTTCTGGCTGTGATGTTTAAAAAAAGGTAAAAGAGAAACGATGTCCAGGTCTAAAAACCGTATTTTTTTATTCAAAATTCAAAGGGTCAACAGCATCGATCCAACAAACAAGAAAACGCCAACGCGTTTCAGGCCTCACGGGCCCTTCCTCATCTTCTACCTGATGTTTAAAAATAAGTAAACTGTTCAAAGGGTATGAACACTTTTGCAATCCACTGTATGTGTTGCATTCACTTAATTGGAACCCATAGATGTCTGTGGATGCTGCAAAACGTGCACACACCCAAGCAAAAAAAAAAAAAAAGGTTTTTTTGGGGGTTTCCCCTAAAGAGGCTTTTTTGGGCAAAAGAAAATTTTTACAATAAAGAAAGGGGTTTGTCTGGAACACCCACCAAAAAGGGCCACACAGCAAAAATGGGTTTGATCGAATGGCACACACCACACAAAATATGGTTTTGATCGAATGTGCACACGACAAAAAGGGGGTTTTATCGAATTGCCCCCCAAACTTTTTTCCAACACAAATAGGGGTTTGATCGAATGTGCACACAGCCACACAGAATATGGGTTTGATCGAATGTGCACACAGCCACACAGAATATGGGTTTGATCAAAGGCCCGCCCCCAGGGGGAAAAAGGCCACGACAAAAGAAGGGCTTGGCTGAACTTATGCACCACAATAGAAAGGGTTTTTTTAAGTGTGCACACAGCCACGTGAAAACAGGTCTTGCTCCCAGAGTGCACCCAGCAACAAGAAATAAGGTTTTGTTCTGAGCATGCACACAGCCATACGAAAGAAGGTCTTGTTCCAATCACATGCAAAGCACCAGAGAGCACAGCTCAGACAAGAGAAAAGAAGTAGTGAACTGTACAGACTCCTGGTTATAGGCAAAGTTCAGGCAAATCTGCATTTAAGTTTATTATATAATATTAGAGGGGCTGTCCAGTTCCTCTGAAAAAAACAAACAAATATTAAGCTGCAGGTGAACAAATAGAAAAAAATAAGTAAATAAAAAAAGCCTATACTCCCCTTTTTCTGGTCTTCGGCTCCAGCACTGGGTCTTTGCAGTCTTCTACTTTGGGTAATATGTTTACCACGTTGGCTCCAGCAGCACTGCCATCTCTTTCAAAAACCCTTTAAACGCAACTACCAAATGGTGGGAAATTTAAACCCGAAAAATGTAAAAAGAAGTTTGGGGAACCCCTGCTGGAATTAAAAGGAGGGGAAAGGTTTTTTTTTTTTTAATTTGGCCAACTGCAACGTATAATAATTGATTTTTTTTTTTTTTTTGTTTTTTAAAGGAACCCGACAACCCCTTTATAATGTATATTATACAACATATATTATAGAATGTATATTATTTAATACTTTTTAAAGCCTAAGTTGCAGTCAGTACTTTTTTCTGCCTCCAACTGCACAGTACTAGCGGGAAATATGTCTCATAATACAATTAAAACTGAGAAATATAAAAAAAAAAAATCTTCTGCATCTCAGGTGAGCCATTTCCTTTCCCCTCACTTTTATATGTTCAGCTGTTGCATAACCACCTGCACCAAAGTACATCCCTCAAATACGGTGAAATCATAGAACTCTTTAGTCTATTTTAAAAAACTTGTATTTCCCAAAAGCTTTCTGTCGACCGTAAAAAAAAAAAGTGACCTCACTTCTTTTAGGGTTTTTACCTGAGAAATACAAAAAAAAAGGAAGCAGGAACATTGCGCTGTTGAAGGTATGTGCTGGCCAGCACGTACCTTCAACAGCCGGTGTATTGTGGCGCGTACCTGTGCATACAGCAATACGCTGTGCGAACATAACCTAAAACACAAAGAATATGGAGTCCTGCCAATTGTCTAAGCCCCCTGGTAGGGAACAGAAGAATACCCTTGTTTCGGGAAGAAATTCATGCAGAAGGACAAGAAAATTGGGTTTATTTTATCATTTTTTATCAAAAATAATCCAATAAATCTAAAATAATAGGGCCCCTTTCATGTAAACCCCCAAGGCTCCCAGAGCAAGAGACATACCTTGCAGGTGCGTTCTATGGTTAAAGAATTGGGCCTAGTTGGAGAATCTCCCTGTACGTTGGTCAACCATTTTTTCAAAAATCACTTACTAAATAAAATTTTGGGGAAATTTCTTTTCAATTTTTATGTGCCCAACACGAATGCAAAAATGGCTCTAGTTTTTTTTTTTTTAAAATTTTGTTTTTGCTTTAAAACACAAATCATCCAAAGTAAAGGGGCCCATGGTTTTTTTCCTGCAAAAAAAATCCCCAACTACGGGCTTGGATTTTTTTTGCCCGTACAGTCTTTGTTAGGGGCATCTCGGAGTGGCAGCAGAGTAGCCAGCATGGGGATGGGCCATTTTTCCCCGGGATTTTTTTTTTTCCATTGTTGCGATATCTTGATGAAAACATTCACCATGTTCTTTAAAATGTATTTATTAGGGTATTTTCACACGGCTTATTTAGCGGCATATTTCGCCGCATATTGGGCTTTATATGCGGCGCATTTGCGGTAATCCATAGTCTTATAGAAAACTATGCAGTACGCCTCGTCCCCCCCCCCCCCCCCATGCATACAATAGGATCGTATTGTACACGCGGGAGGAGAATTGACATGGCAATTATGCGCCGCTGACCATGCATGTCTATGGGGCTGGCCCCCCGAGCTTTGGAATTAAACGCTGATCAACGTGTGTGGTTCCAATACACACAGCATATTGCAGCAGGTACTATACGCGCCGCAATAAGCTGTGTGAACATACCCTTAAGCACTCCAAGACATAATCAAGAACATTTGTTTAAATGATATTAAAGTACAGATCATGGATGAGCGTGTCTACTTGAAAATTCCACATTACATGTATCCTAAAGCGCTATTTTCAATATTACCTTAAATAACTAATGAAAGCAAACAAATGCAACCCATGTTGTGTAATTTTGACACAGACTCCTGCCATCCTCTTACTACTGTACATCCTGCATTCTCCAGGCCTCTACTTTACAAGTAAGGTTGTGAAAACTCATGGACCATGTCTGTGGACTCCAAGGCGTCCTCCCATAAGGCCAGCCTCTTGCTTCACCAGCCTTTGTACCTGTATGCAGATTAGAGGCGTCGGTGTGCAATATAGCAATCTAGTAGCGGCAGTCATCCATGTCCATGCTCTCCTGAACGTGACTCCCCAAAAATAGAAAATGTTTCACATCAGTGCACCTAGCCCATCAGTTGAACCATTCATCAGTAGTGCAGTGTAATGCATCCTTTCAAGCGCTTCTCTTGTCCCATGGTTGCACTCTACAATTTACTAAAGAACCCAACATACAAGTGAGCGGTGCATGGTCCCCAGGTGTGAGCCTCACCCCCTTGTTCTTATTATATATCTGTGATAGGTGCGTCCCCCATCAAAATCTGTTGCTGGTACCATGATGAAAGGCTGAAACATTCCCTAATGGCAGTGTGGGACTTTAAGTGAAGCCTCCACCCATCCTAATGACGAAAGAATGGTGGCGGGGATTCGTGTATCCAAGTATTCAAAATAGTTTTTATACTTGCAGCAGAAATCATATATAAGAGCTTCTTGCTTCCCGGTGCACAAGGGGTCTCTTTATAGCTCAGTGAAGACCTAATTGGTGAGGTGTTCTCTTGTGAATGACATTACCTTGGCCCAAAATCCTTGAACCACGGGACAATTCCACAGGCAATGAAATTTGTCTGCTTCTGGGGATTTGCAGCAAAAGCATCTGTCACTCTCAAAAATTCCCATTTACACTATGAGGGGACATGGTGGTTTACGGAGACCCATGATCGTGCCGCTAACATTTCTTCAGGTACTTGAGTATATTAGCTATGTGCTCACATTAGGTTTGTTGACAACTGTAGCAAGGTTTGTGGGAGGGGGGAGGGGGTTGAGTTGCGTTGGTTATATTTGTAATTTGTAAAAAGTGACACCATACTGTGTCTAGGGTGGATATGTGCTCTACTTGTATTTTTTTTTCTGGCTGTCAATAAAAAATGTTTATTAAAAAAAAAAATAAAAAAAAATTCCCATTTTAAACCCCCTCACTAGAGTTATGTAGACTCTTTGGTCGAGCTGTAGGGACATTTCCCAGTATCTACTAGAGGACAAAAATCTTCAACTGTTATCCAATGCTATATATAACGTCTGATCTAGAATCATCCCTCACCCACTTTGTGGGCGCCATATTGGTTGCCGTGAAATCTAAAGGAATTTGCATAAATTTATAAAAGTGCGTGGTTAGCCCTTTTGTTGTGGTTCCTCAGCCAGGCTCCTTCCACAGCTCCAGGTTCTATTCTTCAGGGGTAAATTGTGCGATGATTTTGGATCCAGTAGCTATGCACACAGAAGTAGGGAAAGAAGGAGACCCCTATTGTTGGAAATCTGAGTCTAAGCTCCTCAAAGGAAAGCATTCTATGCTCCTCCTGTTCCAATAAGTGCCGAATGTATCCCCCCTCTTCTCCAAGAGTAGAATTTCCTATGCGAATCCCTCCCTGGAAGTCAGGGGTAACGTTTGCCATCATCACTAACCACAGATGTCAGGAAAGAAATCCAGATAGGAATGAAGAAAGTGGATCAGAGACATATTGCAACCAAGTCTATGATACTGCATCATCATGCCCTCTACTAGCTCCTTGTAGTTTTATGCCTTAACATTCCCGAGAATTTTGTCTGTGAGTCCATTCCTTCCGCAAGTAGTGCAATTCCCTTGCTCGGCTCTCCCACTCACATAAGAAACACAAGTATTTCGTATATCCCTGCTGCAGTCCTGTTAAAAGGGCAACTACCTTCAAATCACCACAGAGGTTCCAGCTGTACTTGTTATAATCAATTAAAGGGGTTGTCTCACTACAAGGATTGCTGCTTTTTATGTTAAAGATCTTGCAAAAACAAGTCACTTTGCAATATATGTCCATTAACAGTATTCAACCTATTCTGAGATATCCCGTCTTGTATGGGGTGCATCAGCTCCTCAGGTCGCTATAGCTACAGACCTATTCAATCACTCATGATAGGCTGTCACTATTGGTTGCTATAGCTACAGACCTGGCTTCTACTGCAGCCTAGTAGAAGCCAGTAAACACGCCCCTGAATTCAAAGTGAAACCGAGAAAACAGGACTGAGGTAAGATGAATCGATGTAGTGAGACAACCTCTTTAAATTCAGTAGCTGCTTTAAGTTCTCATCCGTCTCTTACATGTGGACAGCATGCACTACTGGAGCACATGGAAGATGGTTTCCATTGTGCAAAAGCACTGCCTTAAGACTCAGTTTCGGTATGAACGCTCTTCGAGGCATTAGCATTCTGTATTATAACTAAATGGATTAAATAACAGTTTTATGTAACAGTAGCTTAAACTGTATCCCCCCGAAGTCTGAAATATTTACGTAAAGGCCGCCTGCATAGTACTGAATTGCATCAGAAAATGAGGCAATAAACTCTGGATGATGGGTGCATGATGGTATTGTGCAATGTGATGCAATATTACATCATTCTAGGCTTATTTAGGATGTTGTTAGAGTCCTTTTGGGTAAATTTACACGGTGAAACGTAGAAAATGAACTACATCAAATATCTTCAAAATGAGAGCCAATAAAAAAAAAATAGAAAAATGTAATGCCAGCTCCTTCCGAAGAACCGATTGAGGTTGAAACATAATCAACATTTATTGAAATCTTCCTAAAAACCATTCAAATGGACACATCTATGATGGCTCACATAGACAGCAGCGAGGGAGTCAGTAGTGCATGGTGTAGAAAAAATAAACTGACGCATTTCGGATGAAAGATATCCTTAGTCGTAGTCTACATGATGCCTCTACACCTTCCTATTTAAAAAGACCGCCAGAGTCACATGACACAAACAAGAACCGAGGCGAAGTGGAGACAGTAAAAACTAAGCAACACTATATAAAATACAGGCTAGGGTCTCAATAATTACTTATGATTAATAGTGATGGGAAACATCTTGTTTTATATTAAGGGCTCATCCCCACGGCAGAAGACAAATACTGGTTGGTTAGCGGAGAAAAGCCCTCCTCCTTCACATTGCGATTTCCATAAACCGTCCGAAAACCGGACGGAAGAATGAACATGCACAATGTTTTTCGGACGGCCGGCGGTCTGAAAAACCGGCCGCAAACCAGTACCGTGGGGACATGCCCCAAGACCTCCTGGTACCCAGGTTAAAGATCCATCTGGATTCCCTGCTAAGGAGCTTATAATGCAGGTCCCCTCCTCTCACTGAACTTGTTACTTTCTTGATGACACAAAACCTAAAGGAACTGGCATCCCCAAACTTCTTGAAAGTGTCTGGGCACCGTGGAACATTTAAAACAATCTTTCCTGTTCACATCTGACTTCTTCTAACTCTTATTTTGAGAGGTTCCATGGTACACCCCACGTATTGAATTCTACAGCTATTGCATGAGATCAGGTAAACCACGTTTGCTGTTGCAATTCTTGTAGTTCTTGATTGAATATTGCTTACCTGTTACAAAATAACAGAAAGGTTTTTAGGTGGTTGTTTTTATTATATCATTTTTAAAGTCCCCTTATGTACACTACTTGCTGGTTTGTATCTCTGACGTTCCCCTTGTTAGCTCTGGCCCATCTATGCCTCCACGGTCTTTCTGTCACCCACCCTATGTACAAAAACCTAACCCCCTGCTGCTTTCTCCCCCTAATACCACCGTAACCCTCCACCAACCATGGTTCTGCCCAAATTTTCCCCGGCAAATTACAAGAGCAATCTTATATTCTCAAAACGAAAAGTGCAAGCATGGGTTAATTATAAACCCAAAGTGCAAAAAGTCAAAATCGGATTCACTTTTTCGCCTAAATATTGTAATTCTGTCACCCAGAATTTTTGTTAAATACAAAAACCTTAACATCAAGGTGCTGTGGATTTTCTTTACATATTTTCTTTGGGATTTAAACATCCCCCCCACTTCCCCAGCTTTATTTAAACCCGGGTGGGCATTTCTAGTAAAATTTCTTGCTATTTGTAAGAGACTACATTCAGATAACACAGCTGCGTAAATGGGATTAGTCTCCTCTACTCTAGGAAACTCTTTCTTCCCCCTAGAGAAGGGCAAAGTTTTATTGCATAGGATTGCCAAAATAAAATGAAAAAAAATACTGCCTAAAATAAAATGATTGTAACCAAAATTCTCCTGGAAGTGTCCCTTTAAAACTGGAAACACGTAATGACCACAAATTTTTCCCCAAAATATTGATTATAGATAAAAGATCATCCATCTGTCTTTGGCCGGAAATTCCATATATAGACTACTTCTTCCCAGATGATGACAGTGGTGCTCGTCGGTCCACTAAAACAATCATACATCATTTGATTTCACCCAGCAAATTATCAATTTGGTGAAAATCGTTCATTCACATTTTAGGGATCGGATGGTGATCGGGGTCGTCCTTATGGAGATGAGCATTCTATTTGTGGGTAGGGTTAGTGCACGGCCAATTTAGGGTCATTACTATCTAAGATTATTGCAATTTTTATTAATACGGTTAAAGATTATGTTTTACTCTAATTTTTTAAGAACTGTTTTTATTAACATTTCCCATTTTTCACAAACATTCCCAACAGTGAATAAGAGGGGAAGAGGGAGTATAGGGGTTAAGGAGAGAGGGAATATATATGGATATATATCATCAAATTATTCTTTGAACATGAATTATTTAGGCACATTATGTGTAAGAGCCGCTCGACCAGTAGGCTTATGTTCAGCCTGGATTTGTGTAGTGTTACTAATCGATGTAGTGGTCAAGGGGCAGTCGCCCACCAGAGTGCGGAGTAAGCACAGGATTGTTCAGCCATTAGCTTTAGATTGGAGGAGGAAAAAGAAAAAGGAGGGTGGAGTGGTGCTGTGGACACATGGAACCGCCATTCATTCCTTGCTTAGATGGGCACCATCCATTATTTTGAGAGGTCCCGTGGTACACCCTACATATTGAATTCTACAGCTATTGCATGAGATCAGGTAAACCACGTTTGCTGTTGCAAATTATGTAGTTCTTGATTGAATATTGCTTACCTGTTATAAATGAAGTGAACTCCCTGTCATTACATACATACTTGCACACCATGCATTGTGAATGTCCGCATCCATAAAGACCCTGGGCTGATAGCCAAGTATTGTTAACAATTGTTTGGCTAGTAAATAGGCTGGGTGATAGTAAGGAGCCTAATGTGTGTGCTCGCCTTGAAATAACGTAGCATATGTCTATTCAAAAACAACAAAGGCAGATATTTTTAATGAGTGCGACTATGTTGTGAACTTGCTGACTCTAGCACGTGGACTTAGTTATACACTCTCTTTAGTTGCATCACATAATAAAGAACACCTTTCCAGCTGTCTAATTATATTTTGAGCTGACGAAATGGACTTAACTGAATAAGCCCGTTGTGCTAACCTGTTACAAACACCAATATAGCACCATCTCAATATATGCTTGATTATTAGAGCAACACCTCTTGGCTCGCACCAATTCCCCATACAGGATGTTATTAACCCCTTAAGGACCCCGTCGGTTTCTTTTGTTGACACGTTCGTTTTTTCCTCCTCGCCTTCCCAGAGCCATAACTTTTTTATTTTTTTACACCTACATTTTTTCACATATGAGGGCTTTTATTTTGCAGGACAAGATGTAACTTCTAATGGTGTTATTCACTGTACTATAGAATATACTGGAAAACCGCAAAAAAATGCCAAATGGGACAAATTGTGAAAAAAAATGTATTTTCGCCATGTTTGCGGGTGTTTTGCTTTTACGGCGTTCAAGCTTCAGTCAATACAATGTGTTATCTGTATTCTACAGGTTGATACGCATCCGGCAATACCAAACATGTAGGGTTTCCGTTATGTTCTAGTACCGTAAAAAAATTCCAAACATTTTCTATTTTTGAAATTTGCGCTGCCAGTTTGTGCGACCAATAACTTTTTTGCACTAACACCTCAGGACGTCAGTGAGGGGGTATTTTTTGCGGGCTGAAGTGTACTTTTTATTGCTAGCAGTTTGGAATGCATGCGACTTTTTTGATCACTTTTATTCCATTTTTTAAGTGACGTAAAATGACCAAAAAACACAATTTTGGAATTTTGGCATTTGGAATTATTTTTCTTCTCCGGTGTTCAGCGTACGGGATAAATGATGTTATATTTTTAGAGATCGGACTTTTCGGACGCAGCGATACCAAATATGTGTAACTTTTTTTATTATTTTATTGTTTTTATTTGTAAAATGGGGAAAGGAGGGTGATTTGAACTTTTAATACTTTTTTTTGTACTTTAAAACTTTATTTATTTTTTTTACTTTAACATTGAGGCCACCTATGGTACTTGACCACTAGGTGGCACGATTGTCAATACAGTCTAATGCATTGCATAGACAATGCATTAGACTGTACCAAGATGGCGGATGTCTGCGGACTGAAGTGGGGCAAACCAGGACATGGGAGTGACAGGAGCCTTCACATGGCTCCCCACTGCCATATCCGGGTGTCGGATCGCTGCAGCGGCACCAACCACCCTGAAGATCGGTGCGCGGCACCGATTTTCAATCATTCAGACGCTGGGACCATTTTTGCCGCGGCATCTGAAGGGTTAAACAGCGCGGATGGGCGGTGCTGCCCGCTCGCACTGTAACGGCGGGGTGTTAGCGGCGATTAGCCACTAACACCCGGCGGCTGTGCAACGGGGAGCGGGGCCCCTGCAAAGCCTCTTAGCGACCCTGGGATGTACTCATACGTCCAGGGTCATTAAGGGATTAATAACGTGCCATGGATGACACGACTCCGCTCTTAATAATTAGTTGCGTTCTGTTGGTTTCCTATACGGTGATACTATATAAAAAATATATTATGATCATATTCGTGTTCAGCACACCAAGATACTACAGATTAGGACCCTTCTAAATCCGTAATAATTTCAGTGTTTAGTGTAAACCAAAAGAACATGGAAATTACCATAATTTAAAACTCTGAAGAGAATGCATCCAAAAGTTCTGCTTATTTCTCCAAACAAATTGGAATGAGAAATATAATAATAATAATAATCTTTATATAGCGCCCACATATTCCGCAGCACTTTACAATATAGAGGGAATAAGCACAGACAAACCAGACATTACATTATAAAAAAGCTACTGACAAATGAGACACAAGGTGTGAGGGCCCTGCTCGCAAGAGCTTACAATCTATTAGGGTGTATGGGTGAAACAAAGGGTTACAAGTGCTTGGTTTTCAATGGTCCAGCCTTGTTTCATAAATATAGGGTAGTATACAAAAAAAGTGGATGAACCTGCCATCCAGACCATACATCTATGTACAGATAAGTGCCTGTGGGTGCCAAAGTTTAGGAAAGTGAAGAATGTGTGACAGAAGTTGGGGGGTTAACAATTAGGGATCTTGATAGGCTTGTCTAAGAAGATGGGTTTTCAGAGCACCCTTAAAACTGCGAGGGTTGTGAGTGTGCCTGATCACATGGGGTAACATGTTCCAGAGAACTGGTGCAATACGTGCGAAATCTTGTAGACGGGCATGGGAGGTTCGGATGAGTGAGGTGTGTAATCTTAGCTCAGTAGCAGAGCGGAGAGCCCCGGTAGGGTGGTAGACAGAGATGAGGGAGGAGATGTAGGGGGTTGCACCACTGTGGAGAGCTTTATAGGTGAGAGTGATTAGTTTATGTTGTATTCTGTACTGAATAGGTAGCCATTGCAGTGACTGACACAGGGTAGAGGCATCAGTATAGCGGCTGGAAAGAAAGATGAGCCTGGCTGCTGCATTTAGGACAGATTGGAAAGGGGAGAGTTTACACAGAGGGAGACCGATAAGCAGGGAGTTACAGTAGTCAAGACGAGAAAGAATAAGAGCAGCAATGAGAGTTTGGGCTGTTTCCACAGTGAGAAAAGGACGGATTCTGGAGATGTTCTTGAGGTGCAGGTGACAGGATCGGGCAAGGGATTGGATATAGGGGGTGAAGGTCAGATCCGAGTCTAGTATAATCCCAAGACAGCGGGCCTGCTGCCTAGGAGAAATGGTGGTGCCACACACACAGAGAGAGATAGCAGGTGGGGGGTGGTTAGTATACGGTGGGATGACTAGAAGTTCAGTTTTAGTGAGGTTTAGTTTAAGATACAGGGAGGACATGATGTCAGAGACAGCGGACAGACAGTCACTGGTGTTTTGTAGCAGGGCAGGAGTACTGTGGACTCACAAAGTGGTTCAAGTTTGTAGATGGCGAACCGGTCAGGTATTTTATGCTGCCCTTTCTGAGAGTGGAGTATGATAGATTGAGAGAAGCCGAGATCCATGATACAAAGGATTATGTGATTTGGAGTAAGATTTCTGAGTAACAAATAGAGACAAAAATTAAAAAATGAAAGTTCTGCTTAAAACCCCCCCCCTAAAAAAAGAGTGTGGAAGTTTGCTCTGCACCACTGATACAGGGGAAAATTTTTCAGTCACGGGTATGTGGGTGGACTCTGCTGACTTCTCCTCTTTTAAAAAACAGTTCTCCCCCTTCTCACATCCTGCTTTTATATAAGCAAAAACCAAAAAAAACCCCAGTTGCTCATAAGGTGGGCCTTTATACCGCATCTTGGCCCCCTACCATATTTAGTCCCCTCTCCAAAAATTCAATCATCAAAACCCCCCCAAAATAAAAAAAAAAAAAAACAAAAAAAAAAAACCGAGAGTCTATGACAAAAATTACAAAATCTTTATTTAGTCAACAATAATTAAAACTATTTAAAAATATGGGTACACAGAAAAAATCACCAAGTGGTAATTTAGGTGATCCAAGAGAAAAAAAAAAACCTTTAACATCCTGCTAAAAAAAAAATTTTTAATTTAGGGATGTTATCATTAATTTTAAACAGGTATGAAGTTATATCTATTGCTCCTAACAAATTTTCAAATAAATGAAGCCCATCACCCTTATGAAAAAGCAACCCTGAGCCACAGTGGAGAAGACATACAAAAAAAAAAACATAACCAAAAATTAATAATACCTTAAAAACCCCAATAGGGTGGTAAAATGGGAGGGTTTTACCCATAACCCCAACCCCCCGTTTCCGTATGACGCTTCCTCAGGGGGGGATAACGCTCCTCCATCAACAGACTTAAATACTACTAAAATTTCAACACCCGAGGTTTCTCGGCGCCTGGCCATGTTCGAAAGGGGAAAGGCGCCAAGTGCCCCCTTTCCCGGGAATCCCGCGGCAATCGCTGCGCGAGGAAAATCTCCCGGACATGCCATAGCCCGTTTTGGCGCCGAAGCGGGGGACCAGCGAACTTCCCCCCACGGACATGCGCACCGTAAAAATCCTAACTAGCCGTTAAAATTTCAGCACTATAAGGGATTTGGGATAAACAAATTCTAGCAACAGGAAAAGATTTTATTTAAATTAATAGAAACACCCCCCCACCTATAGTTTCTAGTTTCTAAAAAAAACTATAGGTTTGGGGGTGTTTTTTATATAAATAGGTCTTTTCCTTTTTGCCCTCATTTAAATTTATGCATTCACTTATATGCAATTTTTAGGACAATAGATTAACATTTAGCATACCTGTTTAATTTAATGATACATTCCTAAAATTAAAAACTTTTAGCGGGATGTTTTAAATGGTTTCTCTTGGGAAACACCAAAATTACCACTTGTGATTTTTTGTTTTACCTCCTATTTTTAAATATTTTTGGTTTTTAAAAAAATTTTTGACTAAATAAAATTTTGTACTTTTTTTTTAAACAAAGGGCCTCGGTTTGGTGTTTTTTGAGGAAGCATTTTTTTTATATAAAGCAACAAAACCACCTGGGCAGGTTCACTTTAAGACCCTTTAGCTTTAAATTTGATTTAAACAAAATTGATTTTTAGCACAAATGGTACATCTTAGCAGGGGGGGGGGCCCGGTTGGGAAAACCCCTTTAAGACCTATTTTAAAACAACCCTTCCCAAAATCTTAAAGGGGGTTTTCCCCACAAAATCAATTCATCTTTCCTCAGACCGTTTTCTCAGTTTTATTTTTTTAAAATTTAGGGGCGTATTTACCTTGGCTTTACCTGGGCCCCCCCGTGTTTTGGGGGGTGAATTTATCTCTGAACAAAACCCGGTTTTGTAAAACTTAAACGACCCGCGCTGGCACCATATCAGGAGAGATTGAACAAAGGGCCCGTAAACTATTAAAAAACAACCAGTGCTGGCAAAACCCATTTTTAGCAGGATCGAACAGGGCTGTAGCTATAATTTACCTGAGGAGCTGATGCAGCCCCTTTATTAAAAAAGGGGAAAATTTTTAGGAATAAAAGGGGGGAAAAAGGAAAAAATGTTTTTGGAACATATTTCAAAATGACTTGTTTTTTTTCAATCCCTTTTAAAAAAAAAAAGCAATCCCCTTTTAGTGAGACAACCCCTTTTTTAAAGGGAAGCCCAGAAGTTTGTGGATTTTTTTGGGGGCCCCAGGTAATGCCAGGTGAAGGTTTTTTTGAACGGCCAAAATGGCCAAAAAAAAAAAAAAAAAAAAAAAAAAAAAAAAAAAAAAATTGAAAAAAAAGGAAAATTTTTTTTACATTTTTTTTTTTTTTTTTTTTTTTTTTTTTTTTTTTTTTTTTTTTTTTTTAAAAAATATATTTTTTTTTTTTATTTTTTTAAATCTTTTTTTTTTTTTTTTTTTTTTTTTAGCAAAAAAAAAAAAAAAAAAAAAAAAAAAAAAAAAATTAAAAAAAAAAAAAAAAAAAAACCTCCGAAGCTCCAGCAATGTTACAGAAATGTAAGGTCATCGTACATTATCTTGCCATACATTCTTTAGACACCATTTTTATTTTATTATATAACAATAAGCAAACATGTAACAATCCCACATCTCCCTCTCTTCTACAAAGCAGATATTGACATTTCATCACCCGAATTTACACCAAACTGGAAAAAAGGGTCCACAAATCAAAACAACACCGCCCACCATATTCTACAGTACTATCCCTCTGCACTTTAAAGAGGACCTATCACCTTCAGAGAAACCTCATGAAGTAACAGGAGACTAAAATACAAACACTTTCTCAAATAAGCTTCATTAGGAAAACCAAAGCATTTCACCTGTATTTCAGTTTTTAAAACAAGTGCTGGCCCTTTAAGACAGCTCTGAAGTCGGGCACCTGACAGCTTGATGGATTACTATGTTGATGACATATAAATTCTCCTGCTTCTGAGCTGGGAGAGCCCACTGTGCAGAGGGGAGCCTGTAAGTCTACATCATGTTCACACCAGCAGCAGTGTGATATAGATGCCTGTGTTCTATGGATGAGGAGGCTGAGGCAACAGGTAAACTCTGTCACACTATTTCCTCAGTGTGCTGTGCCTGTTATACTGTATGTAGTGCGAGACTCACAATATCCTGTGCAAGCATCTATGCCCTCAGCTCCCCTTGCACATTTGGTATCTCCCAATAGAATGATAAGATTCTCCTGAGTTACAAAGTGAAAGTAAAACCTATTCCCCAGTAAAACTGAGGGAAATCCCCTCATTGCTAATGACATGTATTTGAGAAAAGTCTTAGGGCGCATCCCCACGGCATAGGACAAATACCGTCCGGTATTCGTCCTGTTTTGCGGTCGTCCCCAAGGCCGCGGGGGGGGGGGTTCTCCACGATGAGCACATTCAGAAGCACAGATTCCGTCTGAAAGCCGGACGGAAGAATGTGCTTCTACAATGTTTTGGGGCCGGACCGCCGGCGGCAACACCGCCCGACGGAATACACCGCCCCGCTGCACGGGTTTTCCATAAAGCTCAATTGTGCTCATTTTCAGCCGGTTTTTCAGGCGGTCTAAAAAACCGCAAACCGGCCGAAAACCCGTGCCATGGGGACTTGCCCTTAGGCTATGTCTACACTGCAGTGGACAAAAAACAACCTGAAAACGAATCACTGAAAACGTTCATGAAACTGAGTTTTCTGTCCCCTGCCTGTCAAAAGCAGCTGAAAAAACGGCCATTTTTTGCCGCGTTTTTTTAACAAGCGTTTTTTGCTTGTCTTTTAATGTATGCAGAAATTAAGCCATTGGATGTAACTCCGCCCTACAAATGGGGATATGAAGTACATCATTGCATATATATGTAATCTTGTAGTCGTTTTACGGATTTTAGCGCTAATAAAGTAATCTTGCGTTTGTCACCGAAAATAAGTTTTTTTTAAGGATTTTGGCCCTAAAGGACATTTTTTTAACAGATTTTGCTGCTAAGGTCTGCATTTTTACGGATTTTGGCGCTAATAGTTATCTCACGTTTGTCGCCAAAAATAAGGGTTTTTTTTTAAACGGATTTGGTGCAAAGGGACTGCATTTTACGGATTTTGGCGGCAATAAAGCTATCTTGCTTTTGTCGCCAAAAATACGCTTTTTTTACAGATTTTGGCCCTAAAGGACATTTTTTTAACAGATTTTGATGCTAAGATCTGCATTTTTACGAATTTTGTATCTAATAAAGTTATCTCGCTTTTGTCGCCAAAAATAAGATTTTTTTCACCGATTTTGGCCCTAAAATCCATTTTTTATTACGGATGTCGGCGCTAAAATCCTTCCCTTAACATATTTTGGTGCTAATAAAGTTATCTCGCTTCTGACGGCAAAAAAAAGTTTTTTTGTTTTTTTTACAGATTTTGGTGCAAGAATGCGTTTTTTTACAGATTTTGGCGCTAAAATACTTTTCTTAACATATTTGGCGTAAAAAAGTTAAAGAAAAAGGATTTTAGCACCAAAATCCATAAATAAACGGATTCTGGCGGCAAAATCCGTAAAAACCCGTATTTTTAGCGTCAGAACAAGATAACTTTATTAGCGTCAAAATATGGGAAGAAAAGTATTCTAGTGCCAAAATCCGTAAAAAACGTATTTTTGGCGTCAAAAGCGAGATAACTTTATTATATTTTATTATATTTTAACAAAATATGTTAAAAAAAAGGATTTTAGCACCAAAATCCACAACAAAACGGATTCTGATGGCAAAATCCATAAAAAACGTAGTTAGCGAAAAATATATGAATTGCGCAAAAATAGTTAGCGAACAAAGCATGATCATTTTATTACAAAAGGTACAAAAAAGGACTCATCAGACACTTGTATGCAGATTTGATAATGTATAACCTTTATTAACACCCACTATAGGTGGGACTTCGGTCTCTGGGAGGGTTTTCATTGAAAAATCGCGGCAAAAAACGCGCCAAAAGACGTCCGGCGCTTTACATAGACTCCTGTTGTAAATTTTCTGCCCGGCTCTGCCGTTTTTTGGAACAAAATACGACCAGTAAAAAAAACGAGCAGAAAAAAGAAGCTCAGTGTAGACAGCAGGACGTTTTTACATTAGAATCTTTTGGGAGATGATTACAGTTGTTTTTCCCAGCGTTTTTAAAAAACCGAAAACGCTGAAAAAAACAGACGTTTTTCTGTGCAGTGTAGACAGAGCCTTGGGGGGCCGTTTATACAGCACAGAGCAAGTACTGGTCGGATTATCTGACCGATATTTGCTCTGTTTTGGGGTCGATTACACGGCCGCATGGGGGCGGCTTTTCTCTGCGGTTTGCGGAGAAAAGCCCTCCCCCTATGCATTGACATATTCATGTTCCGCCCGAAAACCGTCTGTAAAACCGTCTGAAAAACCTGCCGTGGGGACATGCCCTTATTTCATCTACTATCAATTTTTGTGTGTTTGTGTGGAGGTTACAGGTGTTCTTTAAGTTGTGCAAATTTGTAAGGAGGGTACAGTACCGGAGAACCCCCAGCCAAAAATAGAAGTTTCTTTGAAATTGATAAAAGCCAGCATTGAAGCAAAAGGAGAAGTGCTAACGCGTTTCGAGTGGATTACCACTCTTACTCATGGCAACTTTAAGTTGTCCAAACAACCTGATCCCTCAGTAAGTTCTGAAATGATAACCCTGGAGGGTCCAGCCACGGGCCCCAAATAGCTGGATAGTTATGCATGGCTCCACTTTTAATATATACACCTCTTTCAAGACGACGTGTATGTGATTAAGTCTATTCACATATTCACCAACAGTCGGGAGGAATCTTTTCACATATTGACAAGCAATATATAACTGTTATATGTATTTTTTTCTTTTTTTGGGTGGTTGTTTTTATTATATCATTTTTAAAGTCCCCTTATGTACACTACTTGCTGGTTTGTATCTCTGACGTTCCCCTTGTTAGCTCTGGCCCATCTATGCCTCCAGCGGTCTTGCTGCTCTACCTACCATATAGTACAATACCCTAGATCCTCCATGCTGCTTACTCCCACCTAATAGCCACACGCTAACCACTCCACCATACCATGCGTTCTGCCAATTTCCCTGGCAAATTACAAGAGCAATCATTATATTCTCTACTAAACCGATTGTGACAAGCATGGTTAAGTGATAACCGAAACGTCGCAAAAAGTCACAAATCTGGATCTCAGCATATTCCTGCACTAAATATTGTAATTCTGTCACCACATGAATTTTTGTTAAATACAAACTCACACTGTAACATCTATGAGTGCTGTGGATTTTCTTTACTATATTGTCTTTCAGGATTGAAACATCCCCTCCACTTCCACCAGCTTTATTTAAACCTGAGTGCTGGACATTTCTATGTAGACATTACTTGCTATTTGTAATGAGACTACATTCAGATAAGCAGCAGCTGCAGTAAACTGGGATTAGTCTCCTCTACATCTAGGAATCTCTTTCATATCACACCTAGAGAAGGGCAACATTTTTCATTGCATTGGACTGCCAAAATAAAATGAAAAAAATACTGCCTAAAATAAAAAAAATTATTTTAACCAAAATTCCCCTGGAAGTGTCCCTTTAAAACCGGTCAGACATCATTAATGACCCCAAATTTTCCCCCAAAATATTGATTATAGATAAAAGATCATCCATCTGTCTTTGGCCGGAAATTCCATATATAGACATTCTTCCCAGATGATGACAGAGGTGCTCGTCGGTCCACTAAAACAATCATACATTATCTGATTTCACCCAGCAAATTATCAATTTGGTTAAAATCACTTATTCACATTTTAGGGATCGGATGGTGATCGGGGTCGTCCTTATGGAGATGAGCATTCTATTTGTGGGCAGGGTTAGTGCACCGCCAATTTAGGGTCATTACTATCTATGATTGATGCAATTTTTATTAATACAGTTTAAGATTATGTTTACGCTACTTTTTTTTTTAAGAACTGTTTTTATTAACATTTCCAATTTTTCACAAACATTCCCAACAGTAAATAAGAGGGGAAGAGGGAGGGTAGGGGTTAAGGAGAGAGGGAATATATATATATATATCATCAAATAATTCTTTGAACATGAATTATTGAGGCACATTATGTGTAAGAGCCGCTTGACCAGTAGGCTTATGTTCAGCCTGGATTTGTGTAGTGTTACTAATCGATGTAGTGGTCAAGGGGCAGTCGCCCACTAGAGTGCGGAGTAAGCACAGGATTGTTCAGCCATTCGTTTTAGATTGGAGGAGGAAAAAAAAAAGCGAGGGAAGGAAGGAAGGCGTGGTGCTGTGGACACGTGGAACCGCCATTCATCCCTTGCTTAGATAGACACCATCCAGTGGAGACGGTGTGTTAGAATTAGTCTATTGATGGTGGGTTAGCTCAAATGCTGACCTTCATTTGACTGCTCCAGAAACCATGTTGTAGAGCAGAAGAATGACCTGATGCCATTTCTCTTTATGTTCTCAAAGTAAGTCTACAATAGGTTGCCAGGTTAGAAAGCACTTTTCCACCCTGGTCTCCTTTTGGAGAGAGGATTCCACCCAGTCCATTCTTAATAAAAATTTTAACTTTTCCAGAAAAATATGTAAAGAAGTCAGGGTGGAGCCTATCCCGGTTTGAAGGATAGTCATTTGTGCCACTGCGGATATGTAAAAAATTAGTCGCTTGGTGTGTGACAGGATCCATAAACTTGTTTCATGTAGATCACCAAAAAGGGCCCAGAGAGGGGTTAAGGAGATGTTTCTGATGTCTGAGACAGTGAATTGGTGGATTTGTTTCCAGAACTGTCGGACATATCCATAAACAGTGATATAGGTTAGCTGTGATCTTCCAGTACCTAGAACATTTAGGTGATGGATGCGTTTCCAGAATGTCTGGCCTGTTGGACATGTCCAGTAACAATGATATAGGTTAGCTGTGATCTTCCAGTACCTAGAACATGCAGGTGATGGATGCGTTTCCAGAATGTCTGGCCTGTTGGACATGTCCAGTAACAGTGATATAGGTTAGCTGTGCTCTCCCAACACCTAGAACATGCAGATGATGGACACCCTCCCATGAGATAGTTCTGACTAGGAGAGATATTCTCTGTGTAAAATCTTCAGGGCCATCTCCCAGTAGGAGATGCTACAGATGTACTTAGATGCCTTCAGGGTAGTTTTAGGTATGTCCTCCACCTCTATGTGCGGCTTGTCCTCCTTCCACCGAATAAGACCATGCAATCTGTCTTCGTATTTGAGTATGAGGCGAAGATAGAAGTAGAAACCGGAGAACCAACCTTGCATATTCGGTATGTTGGAGAGTTTTGGAAGCAGGATATCATCCCAATCTTGATCTTTTAATTGTCTCGCTACCCTGGCTGCGTAAATCTGGGTTTGCAGAACATGAAATATATGTGAGGCCACAAAGCTGTATTTAGGGGATGTTTGATTTAATGTTTTTTTTATTTTTTTTATTTTGAGCGTCCATCAAGTCCCCCACCGTTCTGTGTCCTCCTTTTTGCCATTGTTTAAATATGGGGTGGGT
Organism: Phyllomedusa bahiana; assembly: GCA_025379985.1. NCBI lineage: Eukaryota > Metazoa > Chordata > Amphibia > Anura > Hylidae > Phyllomedusa > Phyllomedusa bahiana. The sequence goes on along the minus strand of JAODAL010005925.1, from coordinate 79,383 downwards.
TCTGCCCATCTGAAATGCTGAGTTGTTGGTGAAGGAGAGCCCCAATGAGGCCTCCTCAGATAAGGAGCGATTTCTTCTGACTAGTCGCCATGTTTTCCAAGATGACATGAATAAGGGGTTAGTTTTTACCTCTGGGGGAGGAAGGAGATTGGAGAACGGAAGATGCTATAGGTTAATGCGAGACCAGGGCACAGACTCGCTTCTATATTCACTGTTGTCCTAATGCCTTTTGCTGAGTGGCGTCCCCTGACAAAATCCAGTTGAAGGTGTTAGAAAAGTGTGAAGGAAGTCTTGGATCCTTGTAGATAGAATTTTGTAATCGGTATTCAGCAATGAAATTGGTCAGTACGAGCCAATCTCCTCTGGGTTTCTGTTGGCCTTGGCTAAAACAATTGTTCGTGCCTCCTGGAAGCCCTCAACTTCAACACTTTTTCCGTCAAAATGTCATTAAAAAGTGATGTTAGTGTTGGGATAATCTCCTCTTTAAGAAGCTTAAGGTATTCCCCTGCTCTTTCTAGATGGTTGCCCTTGCCATCATTATTTACACTTAGTTTAGTGTTGAAATCATCCGTTTTACTTAGTTTTCACCGAGTGTTTATGGAGACCTGTTAGTTTTTGTCCAACAGTGAGAATGGGTCTTACTAACCAACCCTAATTTATTTGTTTTTGCAAAATTAGGGCTATGTTCTCCTGAAGATTTTTGGGGACTCAGAAAGACACGGAGAGAGAAAATCTTACAACCCTACTCCTTCACAGATACAAGAGAGAAAGATTGATGAGAAGATCCTGGACCTCACCAACAAGATCATTGCACTGTTGACTGGAGAGGTGACTGCTGGGATATTATACAGTAACACAAGGGATGATGTGTCTGGATGATGACTGGAGAGGTGACTGCTGGGATAATATACAATAACACAAGGGATGATGTGTCTGGATGATGACTGGAGAGGTGACTGCTGGGATATTATACAGTAACACAAGGGTTGATGTGTCTGGATGATGACTGGAGAGGTGACTGCTGGGATAATATACACTAACACAAAGGGATGATGTGTCTGGATGATGACTGGAGAGGTGACTGCTGGGATATTATACAGTAACACAAGGGATGATGTGTCTGGATGATGACTGGATCATTGTGTGTCTCAGTTTCCTATAAGAGATGAAGACATCACTGTCTATTTCTCCATGGAGGAGTGGGAGTACATGGAAGGACACAAGGATCAGTACAGGGACATCTTGATGGAGAATACTTGCCTAAAGTCTACAGGTAAGGACCTTGTTCTTTGGAGCAACAGCTATCATCGCGATACAGGCACTACCTTTAGTCTTTAGCTATAATGCGCTTGGAAGGTGTACATACATTTTGTTATGTTGAGTCATTGACCAAGTAAAAACAGTATTTTAGAAATTTTTTAATATTTATTAACCGCTTCCCGACATTGGATGTACCTGTACGTTCTAACGGGAAGTGAGTTCCAGCTAATGGACGTACGGGTACATCCTGAACATCGTGTGGCCTCTCAAGCGGGGCCTGCACGGTCGCAGCCTGTGTTCGGAGCTCATTCCGGCCGCAGGTGATTAACCCCTTAGCTGCCGCAATCAATCACAATTGTGCCAGCTAAGGGAAAGACAGAGGGAGGAGCTCCCTATGTCTCCATCGGAGTCTATGTGGTGCGATCGTGGGCTTTGATGGCTTCCCTGTCAGCCCGGGATGCGGTTATTTTCGTTCATCCCACAGCACATAAAATGGAATAAAAAACTCATATAAATGGCAATAAAATGTAAAGGGTAGTCACGTGTACTGCACGGAGAGAACTGTTAAAAATATAAACCAAAAGCTCTACTAGGATTTTAGTATTCTTCATCCTGACTTCCAAGAAACTAATTTAAAAGTGATCAAGAAGCCTTGTCCCCCCAAAAATTATACCAATAAAAACATCATCCCGCAAAAACAAGCCCCTACACAGCTCCATACGCAGAAAAATAAAAAAGTTATGGCTCTCAGACTATGGCGATGGATCAACGTGTTTTCCCTTTTGAATAAAAGTGTTTTTATTGTGTAAAAGTAGTAAAACATAAAAAAAATATACAAATTGGGTGCACGGTGACCGCTGTAGAAAATAAAAATAAAAACCACTACCAGGATTGCTGTATTTTGTTAAAAACACAAAGGGCGACATGTATGATCGGGATTTGCGCCTGTTTTCTGGCGAAAACGGCGCCTCGCCGATCCGAATCCCCTGTCGGACGCAGGGATGCGATATCGCCACTTTCGGATGCGCCTCACATGAAGGGGCGTGTAATGGGCGCGGTGTGGACGTTCTGGGGCGGGACGCGGCTCATTCGAATACTCCGAGGCATGTATGATCGTGGCTCGGCAAAGTGCGGCGCATTGCAGCGCTCGCCAGCTCCGACAGGCAGACCTGGTTGAAGTTGGTTTAAATGAGCCGGAAGAGGCGAATTGTAGCGAGAACGGAACATGAGAGGAAACATATAGAAGGTCGCAAAAGAAATCCATCTCGGCTCTCAGCGCCGTGCGACATGGAGTATGAATAAAAAAAGAAACTTTTTTATTACGTGTGAAACATTATCAGAAAAAGAGCTCAAACCTTCTGAAAAAAAAAAATCACTTTCCAAAAATCAAGACCGGCGCTACATCAGGAATTAGGATCTTGGAAATTGCCGGGAAATACAGTAATTCAAATTCTGTAAGCGCTTCTCATTGGTCGGCAGAAACCAGCCAATCAGAATACGAGCGACAGTGACCCATTAAAACCTATGGAGAAGTATGGACCAATCAAATGCAAAGGCGGGACAGTTCAAAATACAGTAAAAAAGGCAGAAAAGAGCTGATTGGTTGAGCCCAGGCAGCAGATATGAATCCACCAATCATATGTAGTGCGTCTATTTTGAGTGGAGCAAGAAGGGCGCGATAGAAGGGCGGCCTAAAAGTTATTACTGTCTATGGGAAATATTCTAATCCTGTGATTGGTTGGGGGGTGGAGAGGGGCACGTCCTGCTTAGCCAATCAGCGGGTGAGCTACTTATCTCATAGAGTTCTATGGGGAAAAGAAATGCAGAGCGAGCTCTGTTTGTGATTGGCTCAGTTAAGAGGCGCCGTTATTTGGGCCAATGGGAAAGCGAGCGACGCTCTTATGGGTTTTCTAATGCAATCTGTAATAAAACTGTACATGCCTGAAATCAAATGATAACTCACGAAGTTGTGCCGATCTCTATATAAAATGAACAATAATATGGGGGTAACGAAAAAAAAATATTAATTCAATAAATTCATTTTTATTTCTTTATTTTCGTGACACCCATACTACTGATCATTGGCTAATGAAAATAAAGAAATAAAAATGAATTTATTGAATTAATATTTTTTTTCGTTACCCCCATATTATTGTTCATTTTATATACACATCGGTACAACTTTGTGAGTCTTATCATTTGATTACGGCCATGTACAGTTTTATTACAGATTGCATCAGAAAACCCATAAGAGCGTCGCTCGCTCTCCCATTGGCGCAAATAACCGCGCCTCTTTTAACATCCAATCACAAACAGAGCTCGCTCTGCATTTCTTTTCCCCATATAACTCTATAAGATAATTATCTCTACATATGATTGTTTGATTAATATCTGCCGCCTGGGCTCAACCAATCGGCTCTTTTCTGCCTTTTTTACTGTATTTTGAACTGTCCGCCTTTTCATTTGATTGGTCAATACTTCTCCATAGCTTATAATGGTTCACTGTCGCTCCTATTCTGATTGGCTGGTTTATGCCGACCAATGAGAAGAGCTTACAGAATTTGAATTACTGTATTTCCCGGCAGTTTCTAATATCCCTATACCTGATGTAGCGCCAGTGTTATTGATTTTATTTATGTATGTTTATAGAAGATTTCAGCTCTTTTTCAGATGTTTTACACCTAATAAAAACGATTTTTTTAATCATACTCCATGCCGCACGGAGCTGAGAGCCGAGATTTAATTGCCCCGATCTCTCCATAGACTACAATGGGACAAAGTAGCTCGCGCTCTGATTGGCCGGAATAGCCAAGCCCCCGCTAGTTCAACCAATCAGCTCTTTTCTGCCTTTTTTACTGTATTTTCAATTGTCCCGCACTGTGCCTCACACACTGGCAAGGCGCAGGGAACTTTACACCGCATGTATGAGCGCACCTCGGCGCCAACATACATGAGGCGCAAATTTCTCTTGAAATCGGGCGCACACGTGCGCTCCGCCGCGGCGAGATTCATACCTGTCGCCCAAAAACCCGAACTGCCACCCCCCCCCCCCCCCCATTTTCATGGCACAGTGCTAAAAAAACTGTGAAACACCTGTGCCTCCAAAATGCACAATACACCCCTAGATGAGATCCATGAGGGGTGTTGAATCCAAGTTTGGGCGACTTCTGGAAAGTTTCACCTTTTCTGGTAATTTGGATATTTTGTAAATACGACATGGCACCTGCCAAAATCTGTGTTCCAAAAGCCAAAAAGCGCTCCCTCCCTTGTACGCCCTGCCATGTGCCCAAACAGCAGTTTTACACCCACATATAGGGTATTGCTGAAAGAAATTGTGTAACAAATTTTGGGTGCTTTTTTTTCCAGGATTCTTTGTAAAAATTTTCAGCTACATTTGCAAATTGTTGAAAAAATAATTAATTTTTCATTTTCACACCTTAAAAATTTGTGAAAGACCTGTAGGGTCGATCTATTCACTACACCCTTGAATATTTTCCTTAAGGGGTGTAGTTTCCAATATGGGGTCTTTTTAAGGTTATTTATTAAGTTTTAGCACCTTAGGGCGTCCGCAAACCTGCAATGGCTCCTAAAGAAAATTGTAATGAAATGAAAATGAGACCCCAGAGTCCGGTAGGTGCTCCTCCTTCTCTGAGGCTTGTGGTTGAGCCAAATAGTGCACTAGGGCCACATATAGGAAATCTCTAAAACAGCAGAAACTGGGGAATCAATTTTAAGTTGCATTTCCTTGGTCACATCTACCGTGTTCTTGTGAATAATGGATACAAATGTAAAAATCTTCAGAAAAAAAAAAAAAAGTGAAATTTCACCTCCATTTTGCTTTAATTTCGGTGAAACACCTAATGGGGTAATAAACTCCCTAAATGCTGTTTTGAATACTTTAAGGGGTGTAGTTTCTTAGATGGAGTCATTTATAGGGGTATCTAACATACAGGCCAATTAAAATCGCATCAGAACTGGACTAGTCCCTAAAAAATCTATGTTGCAAATTTTCTTGAAAATGTGAAAAAAATAGACATTTGAAAAATGATGCCAACCTACAGTAGATATATGATCGATGGTAGTTATAAACTGTTTTGTGTGAAATAACTATTTCCTACACGTACAAATTTTTGAAGTTTGAAAATGGCAATTTTTCTCCAAATTTTCACCCTATTTTGATATTTTTCACAAAAAAAAAACAAGAATGTATGGACCAAAATTTCTTACTAATTTAAAGCACAATTTGTAACGAGAAAACAGTCTCTGAATCACATGGATAGGTAAAAGTATCAAAAAGTTATTCTCACATAAAGTGACACATGTGAGATTTCAAGAATGGGGTTCTGTCAGTGAGGTCAAAGCTGGCTGCGGTAGTAAGGGGTTAAAAATGTCACTCACTTATTTTGCTATAAGGCTATGTTCACACGGGGTAATTTCGTCGTGCATTTCGTCGTGTTTTTGCGCTCCAATACGGGCGAGATGCGCGCCGAAATTACGGTAATCCACAGTTCTCATAGATAACTATGGATTATGCCTCTTCTCTCCGCTTGTACAATACGATCGTATTGTACGCCCGGGGATATAAGTGACACGTCATTTATTTCTGGTGCTTACGCGCCGCGAGTAATGGCTGTGAATGGAGTCGCGCCCACCCGCGTTGCGGATGTACGCGCAGGTCAGCACGACTCCCAAACACCCGGCATAATTGCGTGGCGTACTGTACACATTTCTCTAGGTTATCTTCAAAATGATTCTGCATCTTGACTAGTCGTCCTGGGGTTAAGTCATTTGACTGGACATGATTTGAAAAGACCTTTCTAAGGTCTCACATGTGATCGTGCATTTTAGAGCAAAACCCAAGCCATGAGGACAAAAGAACTTCCCACACATAACAGCGGCAGGAGGCTCCGATCTGGAGAAAGGGACATGTTTCTGCTGCACTGAAACGTTCCGGGAGCAGTTTGGACTCCTACAGCTGGCTGTCCCAGCAAACACAGTAATCGTGGGAGAAGGGCCTTGATGGAAAAATAAAGCTTTGCATGTGAATAGAAATGTGGAGACCTTTATGTAGTAACATGTAATGATCTTTTCTTTTCTTCTGGTAAGGTGACGATAATACTAGAAGCTTACATAGTACATCAGTGGAGAAGATAAGTGACTCGCGGACCCTGCATAAAGACAGGAATCACGTGGTTGAGAAGATCTTTCACCTCACTGAAGAAATCATTCACCTGCTGACTAATGAGGTGAGGAGTTCTGGGAAGTGCCCCCCTCATAAGATCAGTATAGAAGCTATGGATAACAATCCTTGTTACTGCTGTAGATCATGTGTATGTGATCCTGTTTGGGAGGTTATCTCACTTGTTACTAGCAGATGTGCTGCTCATGTCTCATTCCATGTTAGGCAGGGTTCACACTTTGCTTTTTCCCTACATTTAGGGCGACATGTATGTCTTTTCAGCCCGAAATCAGGCGCAGCCTCGTTCGCTAAATTTTAAAAAATCCCGCACACCATTATCAGACGCATTACAGAGCGCCCGCAACACTTTGTAATACGCCCGATATCGGGAGGCATGCGGGAGGTGGGGCGCACTAGAACCGTGCAAAGCTATAGATTTATAGCTTCAGTACAGCATTTCTAGGCACATTAATGCTGGAACAGGTAGAGCACTATCAAAGTGGTTTTCTGAGCCAGAAGTGTTGTACAAGTGCTAGAATGCACCTGATTTATGACCCGCTGTAGAGCAGGTTCATAAATCAGATGCATTCTAGGCTATTATTATGCATGTGAAATTTGGCGTTGAAAACCACAAATTTCATACATGTCACCCTTAGGCTACGGCTTATTTTGGGACGGATTTCAGTCCGTATTGCGCGCCGTACTGCGTGAAATACAGCTGAAATCCGTCCAAGTCATTACGGTAATCCACAGTTCTCATAGAGAACTATGGATTCCGTTTCTTCTCCCCGCTCGCCATATTTCGCGAGTGGGGAGAAAGTGACATGTCAATTATCACGATGGGATACGCGCCGTAGATAATGAATGTCTATGGGGCCGACGAACTGCCAGCCTCCCGCCCCACCCCCGCTGCACTGCATACGGCGTAATTGCGGGCGAAATCCGTCCCCGCAATTATGCCGACAATAAGCCGTGTGAACATTGCCTAAGTGTTTACATCAGGAAAACTCCTGATATACATGCAAATCCTCCACATAGAGTCCCATTAGTCACAGGTTGTGTTTTTGACCTCTGTCTGGCTGGTAGACATCCATATAATACAAAAAATTAAGAAATCAGCATGTGTAACTAACAATTCTATATACAGGGCCCTAAATTTTTTGTTTCATTCAGAGATACACAGGTTTTTGCACTTGTTTACAGATGATTTCCAGTTACGACCACTGGTTGAGCGTTTATTATCGACAAATTTGAAATGGGCCGGGTTTTTATTTTTATCGGATTTTTAGATCAGCATAATTTAGGTTAAAATTGTGCATAATCTTTAAATACGCGCCATTTCGCGCTTCCGTCATTTTGGGGGCCACAAATCAGTTTAAGGAGAATAGAGCAGGAGCTGTGTGTGCGCGTCATGACTGGATGTGTATGGGCTTTGGCGGAAAAATTCACATACCTCGTTTTACATGAACACCCTTCCTTTTCTGAACAGTGGGGGTTTCAGAACTAAAAGGATAGGACGTGCGCTCTGCCTCGGCAAACAGCTCAGGAAATTATTCTTTTTGTTCCAAGACAGCCTACTTTATGTGAACCTTAGAACTTAGGTAAACCAGAGATTTGCAGATTTTTAGGTATTAGGCTGAAAATTTTAAAGAGACTACGCTGTAAACACGGGGGAGGGGGGGGGGGGGGGGGGGGGAGGGCCCCGGGCGAAACAGACAACCCTTTTTAAAAGGGATACGGGATATTTTCACCCAACTTAGTGTAGACATTGCCTGAAATACTTTATTAAAACCATTTTCTTTTTAAAAAATTTCCTGATTTTGGGGCAGCCTAACTTATATTAGGATAACTCTTTTTCTATAACTGCAGGTCTCTTTTTAGGTGCAAAACCCACTTTTTTTTATCAGTATACTTTTCAGATGGTGTTTTTTTTTAAATTTTTCCCCTTTCCAGCTTTTTTGATAAGCCACCTTGCATTAAATTAAAAACCAAAATTTTGTAGTCACCACAGGTGAATTGATAGGTGCCAAAAAACCTTTTATTACCAAAATACTTACAGATACGTGTTTTTTCACTTTTGGGGGGCTAACTTTGTTCATTGGGGGCACCTTGCACTTAAAATTGAATACACAATTTTGTAGTCCCCACGGGTGAATTGAAAGGTCCCAAAAATCCCTTTTTTTTACCGTATAATTTCAATACAGTTTTTTTCATTTTTTTTTGGGCGCAGGCACTTTGTTCATAGAGGAAAAACCTTGCATTTAAATTTTTGAACCAACAATTTTGTAGTCACCACAGGTGATTGATAGGGCCAAAAATATGTTTTTATCCGTATAAATTTCAGCTAGGGTTTTTTTTCACTTTTGGTCAGTCAAGCTTTTTTTAAATAGAGGTACCTTGCAATTTAAATTTTGAATCCAGCAATTTTTTTTGATTTAGGATTTGAAATACGTGATTGCCGCTTTTAATAAGAGACTTTCCAAAAACTCTCCAACCTTCTAAAATTTTTATCTTTCAAACAGGGACAAACCGGTGTAAGCGAGCAAAGATGGGGGTAGGACATGGAGGTATGGGTACGAGAAAAGGGGTGCCCCTTCCCAGTGCGGCGAAAACCCAACATGCCAGCGATCGTCATTTGCAGATCGTCGGGCCTGTCCGCGGGTCTGGCCCCTTGAATCTCATAACAACAGCACCCCCAACTTTCTTCAGGTTTAATGCCCCCTCACCAGCAGTCTTCCCTCCCACCCTCCCATCACAGCCACAAATGTCTCATCAGCACCTCAAACATAAAGCAAGCACCCCAAATGTAAACTCGGACACCCCACTGGGGATAACCTTTCTGAAGACCTCTTTGATAAAAAAAATGCGGTGGGTCAGAAGGCATGTTAAAAGATCAAGAGGCAAAGAGGATGATTTTGTCTGCTCTGACGCCCATTTACTAAAGCCACGGGGGAAGGAAAAGGAAGCGTCAATGGGCAAAAATCCCGGGCGGGTCGGCAACCCCTTCAGTGCCTCTTGCTTGTACCCCCGCAGCCCTGGACAAAATTGTCGGGACGACGAAGTCACCTGTTTTTAAAGTGATGGTGACGACATTGCGGACCCAACGTGGTCTTTTCACAAAATTTGTTTCCCACGCTTCATCCGGGGACGGGGAGGAAGACATGGGGTAGGTAAATACGGGTCCCCCCCCTAAAAAAGGAGAGGGGGCCCGCAAAAGTCGCTGATATAAATTCCGCCACCCACGGTCACGCAAACCCCGCTCCTCGTTTATCGCCGTCAAAAAGGTCCAGGACCTCTCAAGCCTGGGCCTTCTTTGAGCAACCCTTTTTGATTCCCCCAGCGATGTCATATGCCCCTTTTCAAAACGCATAAGTAGAGGAAAGAACTTAGGTTTTTTTAAAACCACCCCACATTCTATCACATGCCGAATCAGGGTTGAAATGGGGGCAACACTTTGCCAAAAAAGCCAACCGACCCCGGGCCTCCAACCATTTTCACACCCTTTGTCCCCCCTCTCCTCTTCCCCCACCACCAAGCGTTCCCAGCTGCCCATTTCCCCTCAATCATGTCAGGGATCAGCCTCCGCTTCAGCCCCCCGTCGCCACCAGCACCACCAGAGACCCATCCTACCCCTTCTCCTTCTGCCTTTTTAAACGCCTCAGCCGACGCCCAGTCTAGCAGCCAGCCTTCTTCTTCCGGGTTTGGGAGCAAAAAAAAAACCTTTAACCCCCAAACCATCCCAAACCAAAAAGCCTAATGTGGGCATTGCCGGGTTTTTGGGCCCTTGAAATTTGCCTTTCCTCTGGGGGACACGATGTTTCCCCACGTCATGGCCCTTGCCCCCCCCAAATCCCAATCCCGGGAGAGCATTTCTTTCCGAAAACACGTGTCATCTAAAATTTCAAGCGCGTTGTCGCATCTCTGTCCGGAAAAGTCCACTCCCACCGACCAAAAGGACTAGTAAGCACGGCCAAGCCGCATATCTCTGTGACAGCCACTGGGTGAGCTTTTTGGATGTCTCTGGGGGTACGGGGGCTTCACGCCCCCGCACGCTCTTCAAAACCGTGGGAGGGTGCAGGGCCCTTTTTCCCCCCAAGGTCCCTGGTGGCATCACGTCTAGAGAAACCACCCGTTTTTGAAATTAATCTGTCTTGGAGACCGTCCACACACGGGTCGGGACTGTTAGGGCTCCCGCAACGGGGCGGTGCTGGCTGGGTGACAAGAACCTTGGTGCCGGGGCAAGGTGGGGGTGCGATAACGGCGAAATCTGCTGGCCCCCCTTTTAAGTGGGAAGGGCTGGACACTCCCTTCCCTGGCACATTCATGAACCTTGTCTCCAAAAAATTTCAAAGGCAAACCCCGGGTTTTCGCCTGCTGAGGAAGGTCAGGTCTAATTTTCCACTTCCGCCATTCGCACCCGCTTCGTCCCCCGGGCTGCGTTGCAGCGTCAGCTGGGCCCTCCCCGTAAACCGTCCATTGTTGACGTGGCAACACGCGGGAATTCCACCCTCCAATGCTCCAGAAAAATTTGGCAGAAAGCGAAAACCCATTACCATACGAAGTGACACAGCCTACAAGCAGCTGCGGACCGGGGGTTATTGACCACCGAGAGTGGAGGCAGGGAAAGAGCTCTGCACCAAAAACCTTCCCCAGTTTTGAAGAAGCCACCAAAAGGTCATGCGACATCCCCTTTGTCACATGACATTGTGGTATCTGGTTCTGAACGATCGTTGGACACTCAAAAACAAAGGCCCCCGCCAGCGCGGGGGGGGAACGGCCCCAAATGGGACACGGAGCCTTTTCCCCCTCCATCCACAAGGCCCGACAGTTTCACAATTTTACGGTCTTCATTAGGCAGTGTTCGGGTCCAGGCTATGCAAGGTGGCGCATCAGCTCCGGGGTGCATCATCTGGGGCAATCGGCTGTGTTGAACTTGCCGGAGGAAGCGGAGAGGAGGTATTCTTGGACCCGACTTTACCCGTCCCCCCTTGGGAAAGATTTTGGCACAATTTGAGGGGGGGAGGAAAATAGAAAGATCAGTTTGCTATGCCCCTCGACCCAGAGGTTTGGGGAAATCAAGGCCCCATCTCTCACAGAGTGCTTATCCCATTTCCTCCAACATGATCCTCGCTTTTAAGGGCCAAAAAAAGAACAATGTTACGGGGTGGCCACCCCCTGGGTCCCCGGGACAAAACAAAACTCAGCACTTTCCTTCCACCCACCAAATAAGAGTAAAATCAGGAAAAAGGAAGCTTTCTGATTGATCAAATGGAGACATCGGTTCTCGCTTCACGTTCCTCAAATTCGCAGTGGAACAACAAGCGACTGACAACAGTAGAGTGCCCCAAGTACCGTAGCGCAGCAGCAGGCAAATGGCAGAACCAATGGTGACCCCTTCAAACTTTATTTTCCACCTCACCAACGCATCAATGCGGCACACTCCAACAAACAGAGACCAGCTTTAAAATCATGGTGCAAACTATCTGCGGCTCAACACCGATGTTTTTGGATGTGTTCCGGGCCCCAAAGACTTTTGGGTATCCAAAATGGGCAAATGGCCCAGCTCGCTCGCCACGCCAAGAGGGGGGTTTCCTGCCCCGCACCCCGTCAATCTGCGGACCTTCAGCACAGCGAGGGGTCCATTCAAAAAACCATCCGGGTTTCCACAGATAAGGGGGTTTTTTGACTTTTTATCAAGATGAATCAGGCATGGACTCTGAGTTTTGGCCCCAATTCCGAGGGCAAACCCATTAGTTGCCGGCTACTTTACATTTCCCTTTAAACAAAAAGGTCCCATCAAAACTTTTTTTTAAAAAGATCATTTTTTACTGCAATTTTTATTCTCAGTTCCCAACAGTTTTTTTGCTGGTTTGCTGTGGGAGAGTAAAAGACACAGTTTCATGAAAAAAACGTATTCCATTTACTATTTATCTTTTTAAAAATTTTCGCATTGCCCCGGTTTTGGGGCATGTTTCTGTGAGATACGCTATAATTATGGTCCTTTTTACAGAAATGTGGCTTCTAAGTGGCATTTCTCCATCACAATTTTTTAAAAGGGCTGAGAAATCATATTTATAATTTTTTTGGGTCAGTTTTTTTGAAAAGCAAATACCTACGGTCCTATTAAAAAAAAAATTTTTTTTTAAAAATTTGTTCTTCAAATTGCCCGATGGCTTCCCAAGGGGGGAGGTGCTTTTAAAAACAGGAATAGGGTTACACTGTTAAGGACACATTTGCAAAATGACTTTTTTTTTTGCAAGATCTTTAACATAGCACAACCCTTTTAACAACCCATTTAAAACAATTAAAAAAAGAGAAACAAAAACATGTGGGATTCCATCCATTTTAAAAATGTGTTTTCTAAAATTAAACACAAAAAAATGCATGTACAAAAAAAGCTGGTAAAAAAATTCCCCGAATTTTACAAGGGGGGTACAGGAAGATTGACCAATGTAGGTTTTCAAGACATGCGATGGAGCACGGGCAAGAACAAAAAAGGGACAATTTTTCCCCCAGCACGTTTAGTAAAAAGGGAAAAAAAAATGCAAGAAAAGGGGGACCGGGTGGAACAGGAGTGTTTAAACCCCCATATTTCCAAGTGAACTCAAATTGGGGCCGCACCATACGGAGGGGCAAGCGCTACCCAGGTCCCGACTGTGTATGAGGAAGGGTGAAGCTCTACTCACACTCCGCACTCCTTTTACACGACTGTTTTGTTGCTGGCATCATAAGGGCATTTTTACCCTGTTTTAGATGAAAGGACGCCCCCGGGTTCTCACCCCCCACTTTAACTCCGGCCCCCGGCGTTAACCCGCGGTTAATAGGGGACAACGCTACCTGGGCTCTCACCACACCCACTGTTAATCTGGGCCCCGGCAGCTGACCTCCGTGTTAATAATACAGACGCTAGCCTGTCTCTCACCGCACCCACTTTAATCTGGCCCTGGAGCTGGACCCCTGTTAACAGATGGCGGCGGGAGACTGTCCTCACCCTTGGGGGAAATCAGGGGAAACCAAATTTCTCTAAAAAATAATTTTGAAAAAGGGGACCCGGGGTTAATAGTGTCAAAAAGAGGTCCCGGGGTGGACACAATTGCAATTTGAGCTTAAAATTTTCTGGGGCTGGGGTCACTATGGGGTCCATCATTTGATCTCCGGGGGTCTTCCCAATCAAATGAAAAGGTTTGAGGAAAAAAGAAACCATTGAATTGATTTGGGGAATCACCCCGAAGCCAGAGGCAAATGCTTTTCAACTAAAAGTGTTTTTGGGGGTGAATAGGAAAATTTTTTATTACTTTTGGGGGTGTGCACGAATTTAAAACATCTACACGTTTAAAAAAAAACCTCAGGGAGGGGGGTAATTTTATGTTATCACACTTAAAAAAAAAGCAAAATATAATAATTAAAACTATAATAAAACTCCCCAAATAAATTCTGTAAACAAATGTCGTTACCAAAAAATATACAAATGAAGTCACGTACAAAATAGCATAGTGCCACTTTGTGCTGTGGGGCAAACAGGTTTAGGGGTCATGCCCGGGTACAGGCAACTTAGTCCCCAAAGCCAGTTCAATAAAAAGGGGGTTTAAAGACTCCTTTTTCCCGGGACTTTTTTAAACTGTGGGGGGCAACAGGTTTAAAAGGGATACTGCTTTTTAGGACAGGGATACAATGGGCCAGTTCAAGTAAAATGATGGGGCAAATCATACTGCCTTCTTGGGACTTTTTTAAATTTTTGGGGCATGAGGTTTAAGGTCTGCTGTGGTGCAAAACAGGGATAGTGAAGGTCGTGACTTTTTTTTTCGTGGCTTTTATAAACCTAATGTTTTGCCTAAGATGATCCCGATCCATTTTATGTTGTGGATGGTAATTCCACTTCTCCAGCCCTGTTTTGGGTGTAAGAATGAAGGGGTTGTTTTCCCCTCCCATAGCTTTAATGGGCACGCGATAATCTATTTTCAACTATCATATCGTCTTGGGAAATTTTCGATAAACGACTACGACCCATACGAATCAAGTAATCGCTCATCACTAGACCACTTTTACTACTCAGCACTATGTTTGGGACATTAAGGGGCGGGGGACAGAAACAAAGATGTCATAAAACCAGGAAAAATTTTCTGTATACAACAGGGAAAGACCCCTTTCTCTGAAAAAAGAAACAAAATAGACAGAAAAACATATATTTTTTTCAAGAGTTTTACCTTTTCCAACATTTTACAGTTAATCATTGAGTGGGGGTTCCAACACATGGGGGCAGGATGGCTTGCCCATTTTAAATTTCTCCTTTTATGGTGGCCCCCCCAAACATTTTCCTGATAAAGGGGCAGGGAAAAAGGACAGGGCCGTTGAATCTCTGCCTAATCTTTTTGTTTTACTTAGAGATACCACTTTAACCCTTATTTTTGTCAATTTTTGCTTTGTGACAAAAATAGCATGGTCCGTTTGTTTTTCTTTTTTTGGGGGTAGCTATACAAGTCTATTCCCTCATATATATATTTTTTTGCTAGATCTAGCTTTCCCCCCATTTTGGGGCCCAGGTTCCCCAAAAACCCATGACCCCCATATCCTTCTGACCCCCCATACATTCCCATGATCCCCCAAACCCCTTAAAAAATCCCCCATTAGACCCCCTTCATTTTTTCCCCCATAACTCTCTGCAGGGTATGGGGGATCATAGAAGTATGGGGATCATGGAAAAGGGGAATGGGGATCATGACAGGGTATGTCGGATCATGAGAGTGTATGGGGATTCATTACAGGTTATGGGGGATCATGAGAGTGTATGGGGATTCATTACAGGGTATGGGGGATCATGAGAGTGTATGGGGCATCATGACAGGGTATGAGGTAGTACCTATTATTTGGGTATAGCTATACAAGGCTATTTCCTCATATAAATTTTTTGCTTGATACTAGTGCTCCTCCCATTTGGCCTAGGTTCCCCAAACACTCTCATGATCCCCCATTCCCTGCCATGATCCCTCATTAGCAGGCAATAAGGGTCATTATATATTTTCTCAGTTTTTTGTTGTTGCTGGGAGCACATGGAAAGGGAATGGAAAGCTGTGATGCTTCTCCTGTGAGGTGGCGTGAGCCAGAGCCAGGGGACTATGTCTGGCAGCAGGGGTGTTACTGGGCTTCTGGGTATTGATGTTGCTGCAGCGGTTGTTGACATACAGTGCTACACTGAGCGTGGGGACCCGTTTCAAAAATTTCGCCATGAAGTGGCAAAAGGGCTTATACACTTTGTTCATATAGGAACTAAGAACCTTCTGTTCATTCTTGTAGGGTTTTGCTTAGGAGCTTTCGATCAATGGAAAGCATGTGGGTGTGCAATCAATGTCTCTTTCTTCTATTATTCAAGTATCACTGCAAGAAGGGTCTGGTAGCAGCTTTCTCAGCTCTGCCCACTTAAAAATACATTTATGCTTGAGCAAGTTTAGTATGCATGTGTGTGGGAATGTGCGCTCTTTATGTTGTTAACAGGTGAGGTACGTATGGTTTTAACTATGATTGGGGTTTTTAAGGTAAAATTTAAACAAGTCACAGATTTTGTTTATACACATGATTTTTAAACAATTGAGTTTGAAACGCGTCAGCATTTTTTCAGTCCTGCCAGTTTCCCTCTACCTTTTTTAAATTTTGGGGTTTTAATAAAGCAAGTTTTTATTATATGAAAGGAGTGCTGGAGTTCCTACAAATTTTTGCTGTATGCATATACGAAAGCCTCAAGGAATATCTATCGACCAATCAAAATGATAGCTGTGATCAAGGGCTCAGACAGAGCCGGAAACACGTCAGCTGTTGCCTTACACAGAAGTTCTCTGTAGGTGTGTTACATTTTTGCTAATAAAATATAAAGACTTTTAAATGCTGGATCACAAAACCTTCAATGGGAAAGAGTGCAAACAAAATGAGTGCAAGAAAACTTTTCCAGGCATTACAACCATAGATGTGAAATGTTAAGTTGCTTTTGTGAGATGGGTTGTTAAAGACCATGAGTAGATCATTTTGTAAAGCTATAGGAGCAATAGAATAAATTATGTTTTTATTATCATTATGTTATATAGAAATACATAGTGATCTGGAATCCTGCTAAACACTCCACCGCTAGCGGCACAGAACATGCGGCAAGATCCATCACAGAACCATCACCCCCATTATTGATACATGAGCGAGAGAATGATTGGAAGATCCTGGAACTCACTAACAATGTGACTGAGCTTCTGACCAGAGAGGTGAGCATTGGGGGAATGCTGGGACATTTTACAGGACCCCTGTGATGTATCTGGATGATAACTGTACTGCTGTGTCAGGTTCCTATAAGGTGTCAGGACGTCATTGTCTTTTTCTCCATGGAGGAGTGGGAGTTCATAGAAGGACACAGGGATCTGTACAAGGACGTCATCAGAGACCATTACATTTTTAAGTTTTCTGGTAAGTGACAATTTTTATAATTTAACCCCTTAAGGACACTGGACATAATCTTACGTCCCAGTGCTGGTAAGGGTCATTGCTTGTAGCAGGATTGTTTAAAAGTGTAAAAAATAAATATATAAATATATATATATATATATATATATAATATATATATTTTTTATATTATATATATATATATATATATACACACATATATACAGCACAGATCAAAAGTTTGGACACACCTTCTCATTCCAAGAGTTTTCTGTATGTTCATGGCTATAAAAATTCACACTGAAGGCATCAAAACTATGAATGAACACATGTGGAATTATATACTTAACAAAAAAGTGTGAAACAACTGAAAATCTGTCTTATATTCTAGGTTCTTCGCCACCTTTTGCTTTGATTACTGCTTTGCACACTCTTGGAATTCTCTTGATGAGCTTCAAGAAGTAGTCACCTGAAATGGTTTTCACTTCACAGGTGTCCCTGTCAGGTCTAATAAGTGGGATTTCTTGCCTTATAAATGGGGTTGGGACCATCAGCTGTGTTATTCAGAAGTCAGGTGGATGCACAGCTGATAGTCCTACTGAATGGACTGTTACCCCTCGTTCACACGGCTTATTCGGGCGCTGATTTCAGCCGTATTACGCGCCGTATTTGCGCTGCAGTACGGCTGATATCCGTCCCAGTCATTACCATAATCCTCAGTTCTCATAGAGAACTGTGGATTACGTCTCTTCTCCCCGCTCGGCGAATCCGCCGAGGGGGAAGAAAGTGACATGCACATTATTTACGGCATGTACGCGCCATGAATGATGAGTGTCTATGGGGCCGGCGAGCTGCCGGTCCCCCACCCGCCCCCGTGCGAACGAGGCCTTAGAATTTCTATTATGGCAAGAACAAAGCAGCTAAGTAAAGAAAAACAAGTGGCCACCAGTACTTTAAGAAATGATGCTTGGTCAGTCAATCCGAAAAATTGGGGAAACTTTGAAACTGTACATGTTTGATCTTGCCAGAATTGTATCAACCTGGAGAATACAGAGAACACATCATTTATACCGCAGAGTGAACACCCTAAAAAAAAATCCCCGCAGACATGGCGCAAGTCCGTTTTTTCACATTTTGCCCCACTTGGAATTTATTTGAAGTTTCCCAGGATATTCTATGGTACGGTGAATGACACCATTAGAAAGTACATCTTGTCCCGCAAAATAAAAATCCTCATATGTCTAAGTAGGTGAAAAAATTAAAAAGTTATGGCTCTTGGGAAGGCGAGGAGAAAAAAACAAATGTGTGAACCCTCCAAAAAAAAAAAAAAGCAAGGTTATTAAGCAGTTAATGGCCAAAAGCCAGTAGAGCAGTTATTATAGTTCTTTAACGGACTGGGCCTAAATTCTATGGTACCAATTAATGTGAACAATTGTAAAAAAAAAAAAGTTCTCTCATTTGGACAATTCCTATCCATTAGCTGCACACCTTGACAATAGGCTGATCACCTTGTTGGGACCCCAGCAATTAGTTATAATCTGGGAAAACCTGGAAGTGTCTGCTCCAATCAGCCGGCCGTCTGGAATCCAGAGCAGGACGCATCCTCCAGAGTGAAAGTTGCTGTCTTTAACTGTTCTCTACTCTGGCTAAGAGATGAAGTTCCCGGCCATGAAAACCACTTCTACTAATTTAGAAATCCCTACTCGAGTTAAATAAAATAACTTTACTAAACTGGAGAATTCCTTTAATAGTGGGAAACACCTATAACAATGGTAATGGGGGGGGGGGGGGATACAGCGAGCAATTCTATCCCAGGAATAGAGCAGTCAATGCTATTGCACATCCTTCATGCTTTTCTTAAAGGGGTTGTCGCACTACAAGGATTGCTGCTTTTTATGTTAAAGATCTTGTAAAAACAAGTCACTGTTATATGTGTCCATTAACAGTGTCCTACCTATTCCAAGATATTCCCTCTTGTATGGGCTGCATCAGCTCCTCAGTTCGCTATAGCTACAGACCTGTTCGATCTCTCCTGATAGGCTGCCAGTGTGGTTTCTATAGCTACAGACCTGTTTGATCTCTCCTGATAGGCTGCCAGTGCTGGTCGCAGTAGCTACAGATCTGGTGTCCTCAGCAGCTTGTCACTGCAGGCCAGTAGAAGCCAGTGAAGCCGGTAAACACTGAATTCAAAAATGTAACTAAGAAAACAGGACTGAGGTGAGAGGAATCAATGCAGTGAGACAACCCCTTTAAATCTCCGCTAGGAGGGATGCGAGTGGCAGGGATATTTGGTTACAGCCAGCCAACTGGTTATTAAGAATGTAAGGTGTTTAAAAGGTATTCACACCGTATACATTGATGGCATGTTGGTAGGATATGCCATCAATGTCTGATAGGAGTGGGTCCCAAATTTAAGACCCGAAAATAAGCCTGAAACCTCTCCACTTTGAATGGAGACATGGTCAGACATCAATGGGAATTCGGAGTAGAGCTCAGTGGTTTCTGCAGTACAAAAGTACTAGTATTTAAGTGGTTGCAGTTACCTACAAAAATATAGCATCCTATACTTTTGTATCTACCAACTGCACAAATGGTGCTGAACATTAAAAGGGTTTTATCATTACTCACTTTTGTAGACTTGAGCTGTTTCTATCTGTTTCAAATCCTGGTGCGAGTCTCTCCTCCCAGCAGGCGTCTCTTCCCTCACTAAAGAGTTGTGGCATCATCATTCTGTGTGAGCAGTGGAAGGGAAAGGATGTCACAGCTCTGCAGACCTCCTGCAATGTCCTCATGCCTGCAGAGCGGTCACCTGCCTCGCAGGCTGCACAAGCTCTCTGTAACCAGAATATCTGAACTACTGTAACGAGAACACCTGCATTGGTTATACATACAGCCTGAACTGATGGAACAAATGTGAGAAATGCACGCTGCCTCCCCCCCCCCCCTTTTATCAGGCAGGAGTTAGAGCAGACTGTATAAGGCTGTTATAAGGGGGAGCACAGGTTATATGGCTGTGTTATATTAGAGGAGAGTGAATATAGCAGCTACCCTGTTTCCCCAAAAATAAGACAGTGTCTTATAAATTTTTGCTCCTAAAGACGAGCTAAGACTTATTTTCAGGGGATGTTTTTTTTTTTCTATGAATAATTCACATTTATTGTTGAACAAAACATCAACATGTATTAATATACTGTAGTGATTTCATCACAAACATCAGCAGAAGCAGCCAAACTCTGAACTGCATAAAAAAAAAATGTCTTATTTTCGGGGAAACAGGGTAGAGACTCGGTAATTGCAAAGATCCTTTACTTAGAGCTGGGAGATGAGCATAGAGGAGCTGAGACAGCCTTTATTATACACACACAGCCATCTCAGGCAGCTTATTTCACTTTCGTTTTAGACAGCTCAGAGGGGAGTAAGCACAGAATGCAGGCAGCCAATCACAGCACAGGGGGTGTGTCCCATCTAGGAGGCATGTTTGAACAGGCTGAATGAAATGTCACTCAGCCAATCACAGAAAAGGGGGCGTGGCCCGTCCACCTGCTGCAGAAATAGCTATACACACACAGATTAACTCATATCTGCTATACTAAGTGATTTAGGTAATGCAAACCAATTACAAAAGTGTCCCCATCATTAGAGTTATTATCTTTGTAGCAAGAAAACCTCTTTAAGATATTTTATAGCATGATCAGTGTAGCTAATAGAGCCAGATTTCAAGAAGAACTTGGTAATAATTCTCACTTTCTGTTATGTTGGGGTGTATTGATGTCTTATTTATATACTCATTATTTCTTTGTTTTTTACATACAGATAAATCATCTTCTTTAGACTTAACAGGCGAAAAGCAACTTGATTGTCTGAAACATGGCAAAGCTTCTTCACAAAGCTCCTGTGTGCTGACATACAACCCACCAAAGCAATTGATGGAGGCCCTCAGATCTTGTCCTAATCAACCAAATATTGAAAATCATAAAGAGGGTCACAAAAAAAAGACACCTCTTCCTTGCTGTCGATGTGGAAAGCCACTCAAAAGGTCTGACATTGGAGAAATGGAGACAGATACTGCTGCCTCTAGCTGGAGTAAAAAGTTCTGCAGAAAATGTCTATCCGGCAGGAGGCGCAAGAACACAAAGAAGAAGCCGTTTGCTTGTATAGAGTGTGGTAGTTGTTTTTCTCGAAAGAGTAGTCTTGACATTCATCTAAGGATACACACTTTGTCAAAAATATTCCAGTGTTCAGAATGTGATAAAGTTTTCACTAACAGCACCATCCTTGAGACTCACATGAGAGTCCACACAGGAGAGAAACCTTACAGATGTTCAGAATGTGGCAAATATTTTAGTAATACTGGGAACCTTCAGGCCCATTACAGAACTCACACTGGTGAGAGACCCTTCGGGTGCTCGGAGTGTGACAAAAGCTTTAGGTATAAGTCGCACCTTGTTGCCCATGAAAGATTTCATACAGGACAAACGCTGCCATGTTCCGAATGTGGAAGACGTTTTGTCTACCGATCCCATCTTGTGAAACATCTCCGAATTCACACAGGGGAGAAGCCATATAAGTGTTCAGAATGTGGAAAAAGTTTTCATCGAAGTGCTCATCTCACTCAGCATATGATGAGTCACACAGGAGAGTCTCCTTTTAAGTGTGACGGATGTGACAAGTGTTTTCGGTTCCCCTCTGACCTTTTTAGACATCAGAAGACTCATACAGGCGAAAAGCCGTTTTCCTGCTCTGAATGTGGCAAAGGTTTTACACGCGGTACAAGCCTGGCTGAACATGCAATGATCCATACCGGAGAGAAGCCATACTCCTGTCCACTATGCGGGAAACTTTTCGTGAAGAATAACTACATGCTCAAGCATCTAAAGACACATAAGAAGAAGTCCTAGTGTAGATCAGCAGCAGATCATTAACTTGTAGAAAAACAAATGCTAAGGACGCCGATCAGATTACAGTGATATTGTTTGTTTAGCCATGACCACACTTTATCTCATTTTGTTACCTGTGTAAATTGATTTACTATGCAAGCTCTCAGAAAGAAATTTTATTTTTTCTTGTTTTGTTTTTAGTCTTCAAAAACGAACTTTAGTCTGTTACCTATGTGATGGGTTGGAATCTCCAATTGATCTCATAGAGCCTTTAATAGGGTTTTCTCACCATGTTATTTCACAGAGCCACAGGCAGCTCCAGACTCACACGGTTAGGCTGTGATTAGGCTGTTATTATAGCAGGGATTAGTTCTGTATTCAGAGCTCTTCTTATTACGTTGACATGATGGCAAGAGATTTAATAAAGTGCACAAGGCTTCAGAGCTGAAAGGCGTGAAAACCAGTGCTTATCATTCCTTTGTTAGAGATAAAGTAAGAGTAAGGCTAGGTTCACACGGCTTAAATGCAGGGCGTAATTACGCCCCACAATTAGGCCGTGTGGTCGGGAGCGGGGGGGCGGCACCTCGCCGGCCCATAGACTTGCATTACCAGCGGTGCGTATACGCCGCTAGTAATTCACATGTCACTTATCTCCCCCCGCGGCGTATTGTATGGCTCTCTATGAGAACTGTGGATTACCGTAATGACTGGGACGTATTCCAGCCATAATTTGCGCACTCCGGCGCGTAATTACGGACGGAAATACGTCCTATTTTAAGCCGTGTGAACATAGCCTAAGGAGGGGAGAGCAGGATGGTAACCAGAGAAACGTATATGTACTCAGAGCATTGCAATATCAAAAGATCAATGTGTTTGGAAAATAACTTAATTTACCGTTCCCCACATGTTGAAAGCTAATCTTTGTAGTGAGACTGCCCCTTTAAGAAAAATTTAGTTCATCCATTTTGTGATCATACCTGTTTTCTGATTGTGTGCAGCAATGGAGGAAGGTTTCCAATAGTTGCCTTTTCTCATTTAAATTTTTATTAACATTTTCCTTCAAACAAAAAGAACAGAAAAAATAAGTACCACAAGCATATGAAATCAGCATTACAAATAGCATCCAATAGGTACCAGGGGTATACAACATAGCAATGGCCACTCAGAACACTTGAAAACCTACAGTGTATCAAATCCGGCTGGGAAACACTCCCACGCCTGCTCGCACTGCGTGAACGAAAATGGGTTGGCCTTATCTATCGTGTGGAGAAAGAAGAAGACAATAATACAACAAAGGGGAGGGGAGAAAGGGTAGGGTGGGGATGTGGCTCAGTGGAGACCCGGGTCCGGCGACATCTGCTGAGGTTCAAAAGCTAGGGACATGTAGAATCACATATCCCTCTCACGTCACTTCAACACCAAGGACCCATCCTTTCCCTCACAGTACAGTCCTTGCCAACCTCTGGAACTCGGGTGATGTCTTATACACAATCCAGGGACTCCATGTCAGTAGGAATTTCCTAGTTTCCTCAGGACTATGTGCTATCAGTTCCTCCATGCGGTGTGTAGAGGCTACTTCCTCGATCCAATCTAATACTGAAGGGGGGGTGGTCTGCTTCCACCTACGCGGGATTACCGTCTTGGCAGCCTGAAGGAGGTGTCTGGTTAAAGATTTTTTGTATGCCCCCAGTGAGGAGTGAAGCATAAACAGTAACGTGGCCTCCGGGGTATTCGGGATAATAGCCCCCGTACACTCCTGAATGGCCCGTAGGACCGATATCCAAAAGCCCTGCAAGATCCTGCATCCCCACCAAACATGTGACATAGTTCCCGCTTCCTTATTACATCTCCAGCAAGTGTCTGGGGTATTGGGATACCACTTGTGGAGTTGGACCGGTACCCTGTACCAGCGAGACAGAATCTTATAGCTTGTTTCCTGCGCTTTACATGCGATAACCGCTTTGTGCGTCAGAGTGAAACATTTGTTCCATTGATCCCTTGTAAATGATTTCTGAAGCTCACGCTCCCAGGCTCTACAGTAGGAGGGGAGAGGCTGTTCCTCCGGCGAAAGTAAGATTCGATAGATCAGGGAAAATGGAGTGTCTAGGTGTTTCTGCTGGACACATAATTTCTCAAATGCGTTCAGAGGTCTTTGATAATCAAGTTTCTAATAGAGGAAGCAAAGAAATGCTGAAGTTGGGCGTATGCATAATGATGCCTAGGAGTCGGGGGGTCTGCTCCAAGAGGTCAGTTAGCGGGACGGAGGAATTCCCCTGTCGTGAATATCTTTTGCGAGTAGGGGTGTAGTTTTAAGCCTGCCCAAGAAGGGGGTGCTAGATTTCCCCGGGGGGAATAAAGGATTATCCGTAATCGGGAATAGAGGACCTTTTAGGTCTAATAAAATTTCTGAGGTCTTAGGTCGCCGCATAACCGCCAATGTGTGAGCCGTCGTAAAGGACAAAATGGCAGGGTCCGAGACTGCAGCTTTTGGGACCCAGGGCAAAGCCATCAGGGCGCAGGGACACAATGCTTGTGCTATGTACACCCAGAGCTTGTTTTGTGAGACATGAACGAGGTCTAGGAATCTAGTGTATGAAGCCGCTAAGTAGTAAAGTCGCAGTCGGTAAGCCCACACCACCTGCAGCCTTAGGGCGTGACAGGAGTTCCCGGCGAATTCTCGGACGACGAGCGTGCCAGATGAATTCGTTAAAGCATCGCTGGAGCCTAATCCAGAACGACGCAGGTATGGTAATCGGGATGGTTTGAAATAG
Organism: Phyllomedusa bahiana; assembly: GCA_025379985.1. Classification (NCBI taxonomy): domain Eukaryota; kingdom Metazoa; phylum Chordata; class Amphibia; order Anura; family Hylidae; genus Phyllomedusa; species Phyllomedusa bahiana. Next base: position 54,880 of record JAODAL010005925.1, on the reverse strand, counting down.
GTAAAGCAGTTTCGGGAGGATGGTCATTTTCAAAATGTTCATCCTACCGAACCAGGAAAAGTCTCTCCGACTCCAATTCGTCAGTAAAGACAGGATTTTATTGAGGAGAGGTAAGAAATTGGCGTCAAACAGATGAGACAGGTCCACTGGGATCTTAATTCCCAGATAAGAGATGCCCCCGCAGGCCAAGAGAAAGGGAAGTTGTCCTTGAGAGAGCCACTACCGCCTTATCTAGAGAGACACTCAGAGCTCAGATTTGGAGAGATTAATCTTGTAGTTAGACCATCGGGAAAGCGGGTCAGCTCAGACATAGGGAAGGGAGTGACGTATGCGGGTCTCGGAGGTAGATAAGGAGATTCATCCGCAAATGCCGAGCATTTAAATCCCGGTCCCCTAACCTGATTCCTTGATGTCGGGTTGGACCGAATAGCTTCCATCAAGTGCTCCATAACGAGTACATACAATAACGGCGATAGGGGGCAACCTGTCTGGTCCCCGTTCCGAATCTCAAAGGCCTTGACAATGAGCCGTTAACCCGAACTCTAGCCGTAGGGTTAACATAGAGGGCCATGGACTTTAGCAATGAAAAGTGGGCCAATCAATATGACGCAGGGTAGAAGCTAAAGAACCCCAAGAGATCCTGTCAAAACGCCCTTCTCTGCGTCTAATGAAAGGACCATCAAAAGGAACTCCCGAGCGTGCGCATACCGGATTAGGTCTAGGGTTTTCAAAGTATTGTCTCGTGCCTCCCTCCCCAGGACAAAACCCACCTGATCGGGATGGATCAAGGAAGGCAAAAGAGTATTTAGACGGTTGGCCAAGAGTTTAGCATAAATTTTTAAATCTACATTTAGGAGGGAGATAGGGCGATAACTCCCACAGTCCTGGGGGTCTTTACCAGGCTTAGGGATCACCGCTATGTGGGCTCTGGTAGAGTCTGGCGGGAAGGGCACTGACAAGGAGATGGCATTGTAGGTCTGAAGCATAATCGGAGTAAGAGAAGGGGCCAAGGACTTGAAAAAGGGAGCAGTAAAGCCATCTGGGCCTGGGCTTTTCTTCCCCGGCAGGTCTTTAATGACCGCGGCCAGTTCTGCACTCGAAAACGGGGCCTCCATCTCTAAAATGGCTTCTGTGGACAGGTGTCGAAAAGCAGTAGGGGGCCTAGGTTGAGTCTGTGAAGCCGAGGAAGGAGAAGAGGGCAGATGGTATAGTTTAGAATAAAAGGTATGAAACTCCTTGGCTATCTCCTCTGTCGTGTGTACCGTAGTACCTAAGTGAGTCCTAATGCTTGGGATAAAGGAAGCTGTCATTTGGTCCCTGGAAGCCTTAGCCAACAGGTATCCACTCCTATGTCCATACTCATAAAATTTGCTTCTCTGAGTCTGAATAAGCTTACCCCATGCAGACTCGAAGAGTCGTCGAACTTCCAATCTCGCTACCGTCAACTCTTGCAGTACTGAGGCCGAAAGGGCCCGTTTATGAATCAGTTCCAGGGAGGTCACTTTCTGCAGGGCCGCGGTAATAGCAGCCGTACGGGCCTTTTTAAGCCGACTCCCGTGTTTAATCAGTGTACCTCTTAGTACACATTTTAAGGCTTCCCACTTCAATGTGGGGTGGGTGGGGTCCCCTTCATGGTCTGAGAGAAAGTGCTCGATGGTCCGTTGCAGGTCTGCAAGACAGACCGAGTCAGATAGTAGAGCCTCATTCAGCCGCCAACATTTGGCGTGGGCTGATGAAGCGGGTAACTGAAAAGAGGCGAACACTGGTGCGTGGTCGGACCAAAGGGCACTTCCAATCGAAGTAGATCTCAGCCAGGAAAGGGCAGCGTGCTGCATAAGGACATAATCAATTCGACTATATGTATTATGCGGATGAGAAAAAAAGCTGTAGTCCCTGTCCTGGGGATGTTGCACCCGCCACCCATCACATAGCTGGAACCGAAGGAGAGCTCTCTTGACCTTCTTAATAGCCGAATAGGCTATGGAGGAGCGGCCTGAGGAGTTATCCAGAACGGGATCAAGAGTGAGGTTAAAGTCTCCACAAAATAATAAGGTACCCCGTGCATGGGAATGCAACATGTCCAGGACTTTTAACAGGAAGGAGACCTGCCCCTGGTTGGGAGCGTAAACATTTACTATCGTGAAAATGCCTTGAATGGAGAGAGTCAAAATCAAGTACCTTGCCTCCTCATCAATGACACAGTTCACGACCTGATGCACTAAAGACTTATGAATGGCGATTGCAACTCCCCTAGTTTTAGAATGAGGGTAATTGGCAAAATGCCAATGGGTGTAATATTTATTTTTGATAGATGGAGCACGATCTGAGTTAAAATGGGTTTCTTGAAAACACAATATCTGTGTTCTCTTGCGGTGAAAGTGATACAGTAACTGGGCACGCTTGACAGGGTTATTAAGACCCTTGGCGTTAAAAGTCGCTATCTGAAGATCCCCCATTTAAAACTCTGCACGGGCGGTAATGAGGCAGCCAGATTCCGGGGTCCACTGAGCCACAGGGAGGGGGCAGAGAGCACAAAAGGAAGAGAGACAAAAAACATATAACAAAAACACAAAACAAAGAAATGAACCTGAGGCAGGAGGGGAAGTCCTGCCAACCATCCTAAGCAACACAGTGCGAACCAGGGAGTACCCCAAGCCAGGAACTGGCGTTTGGAGCCTCCCGAACCTACGGGGGTAGCGTAGAAAACAGGCATGTTACGAAAACAGCTCCTAAAAAAAAGCATTAAGATACAATGAGAAGCTAACAACATCCGACTTAACAGATGGACACTGTCCTCCTTTAACTAGAAGAGGGGTGCCAACAGGGGCATAGGACCATGGCAGAAGACAGGGCCTTTTGGTATCAGTGAGGAGGGAGCTAGTTGAGGGATCAGTACCCCTGACCAGGTATGTTTTACGCCTTGGAGGTCTGGGCCCCCGTGACCTCCTGGGCGGGAGACCCAATTCGCCCACCTCCGGGGCCCCCCCCAGGGCAGGAACACCAGCCCCCCCCGAAGTGGAGAGCCCAGAAGGCCAGGCCGGGAGGGAAACATCAGGTATCTGCAGTTCCTTCAAGAATGCTGGGAGATCATCTGGGGCCCGCAAAGTGTAGGTCTGGCCGTCACACCGGACAATAAGAGCAAATGGGAACCCCCATCTATACGGGATATTCCGCTCTCTAAGGACATTGAGCACCGGCCTCAGCATAGCTCGTTGTGCTAGGGTATGGCGTGACAGGTCAGGGTAAATCTGCAGGGCGTGGCCCTTATACATAGGAGAGCGTCCCCGACGAAGGCGCTGCATTATGTCCTCTTTGAGAGCGAAGAAATGCACCCGACAAATGACATCCCTGGGGCGTTGAGGGTCATTGGAGGCGGGGCGAAGGGCCCTATGCACTCTGTCCAGTTCAATGAACGTGTCCCGGGGTCGTTCCAAGATTTCGTTAAAGATAGCGGATACAGTTGAGTAGAGGTCAGGTGCGGCTACTGATTCAGGGAGACCACGGATCCGGAGATTGTTTCTACGGCCCCTATTCTCCACATCATCCAAATGCTGTTGTAGGTGGAATAACTGGGCGGAATGATGCTGGACCACTTCCTGTAGGGCCGCCACAGAAGAACAAGTAGACTCCTGTGTTTGCTGTAGGGTGTCCACCCTGGTCGAGACTGCTGAAAGGTCCGTGCGGAAGTTGGCAAATACCTTTTCGCATTTGTCCAACAGCTTTGAGCTCACGGAGGTGATGTCCTGTAGCGTAGGAAGAGTTCGGATTAGGCTTTGGAGATCAGCAAAAGTGACCAAGCTACTTTGTGCCGGAGGTGGAGGACTAGGGGACAGCAAGGGTGAGTCGTGGGCTGCAGTCCCCCTGATTAATCCACCCACTGAGTCCCCACCAAGGGGGATGAGAGCTGGTGACAAGGTTTGATCAATTTTACGAGAGCCCAAGTCCTGAGGCAGGTTATAGACAGTGGTGTTACTGAGCAGGACAGGAGGGCCAAGCGCAGAGGGCGGAGATCCCTGGGAGGATAGATGGTGGGAACCTTGGGTATCTGAATGAAGCCCAATATCGGATGTAGGAGGCCACTCGGACCCCTCGGACCACGCAGGTGAATGCATGGACCTCCCCCACTGAGAGAGTCAGGTGGGCTGTCACGACTGGTGGGTGATGTAGCTACATAGGAGGGAGGATCCATGCCCTCCCGGAGCACTGATCTCGGGGGACAGGGCTCGGAAGCTGTAGTGCCCCTGATAGTCAGTGGTGGTGTGGGTGGCAGTGTCCTGGGGCTGGCTACGTGGGGGTCTCACGGAGGCACTTCCCAGTGGCCCAGCATGAGTGCCATCTAGGTCAAGGACACCCCTCATAAGGGAATCAACAGAGAGGGGGCCTGTGTAGGGAGTCCCTGGGCCTGCACGTAGGGGGGGTCTGCAGGGCCGGCAGCTTGCCCCCAGAGTCCACAGATAGGTCCCCCCTATTCTGGGACCCATCAACAGTTCCCTGATCAGCTGTCTTTGCTGAGAGCCCAGGGGAGGCAGGTGTCACTGCCTGTGAGGACAGATCGTGGAGAAGGTTTGGCACATCCCCTGGCTCCTGCTGCAACAGCACAGATGCGGGCACCAGTGTACCTGAGCCTGACGTCGGAGAACCCGTCTCAGCTGCCGGCCTGGGGAAGACCTCTGAAGGCGCAGCTCCTGGTCCCTTTGCGCCGCTCTGCTGGTGCGGCGGCGGTGCGTGCTGTGCGACCACCCGAGGCTCCTGCTGGATACCCTGCTGTGCTGCGGGAGAGGGCGCCGCACGTCCCGGGCTCGCGACAGACTCACCCGCCGTGCGCGCCATCCCCCGTCCTGTCGCCGATGCCGGAGAGTCCGTCCCAGCCACCAGCACGGGGAAGGCTTCAGCTCCTGGACCCGCGGCTCCGCTTTGTTGGCGCTGCGGCGGCGCGTGGCTTGCGACCGCCCGCGGCCCCTGTTGGACTCCCTGCTGTGCTGTGGGAGAAGGCACCGCACGTCCCGGGCTCGCGGCAGACTCACCCGCCGTGCGCGCCATCCCCCGTCCTGTCGCCGATGCCGGAGAGTCCGTCCCAGCCACCAGCACGGGGAAGGCTTCAGCTCCCGGAACCCCGGCTCGCTTTGTTGGCGCTGCGGCGGCGCGTGGCTTGCGACCGCCCGAGGCCCCTGTTGGACTCCCTGCTGTGCTGAGGGAGAAGGCGCCGCACGTCTCGGGGTTACCGCAGCGGGGATAGAGGAGGCGGATTTAAAGGCTGAAGCTCCGGGATCCATTCTGCGGCGGCCGGAGCGAGTAGCAGGCAAGGTAAGGTGGGCAAATGATGGCTGGGTTGGGATAGGAGCCATGCGGTCCGCGGCGCCATCTTGGGAGGCCTCGCCATGAAAATCCTCCTGTGGCATTAGGGCTGAATAACGCCCGAAGTATTGTCCAATTACTCCCTGATTGGGGTCAGGGGTAGCCGGGGGATCCTTCCTTGTTTTCTTGTTGGATTTCCCCATGATAAAAAGGCGATGAAGTCGGATGGAGCAGAGAAATGCTGAGGAGCTCTGAAGGCTGCTTCCTCACACGGCCATGTCAAGCCACGCCCCCCAATAGTTGCCTTTATAGTCAGGTCTGATCTCAGATTTGGAGAAACCAATGATCTCCTGGGGCACATGTGAAGCATGGGATTTTTCCAAAAGGATGAACAGGCCTTTGTTCAAAAATAATCCAAAGGAGTTTATTTTTAACATAAAAAAAAAAAAACATAAAAAAAAACACTTTGGATGAAAACAATCCCACTCTGTACAACAGTATCCTTGTACTTCAGGCTGTTGTCTTCCTACAGAGTTATATGGTGTTAACAGCATGCTTTCCACATTCATCTAACCATGTGTTCCATGGAGCCCTTTTTAACAAGTGGAAACTCCACAACCCTTTATTTTTTCCCTATTAAAAACACCACAGATTCTGTGGCCTTCTTTTTATATGGTCAAGCAGACACCCCTGCAGCGTGCATAATAAGGAAAGTAAAAGATAAAACACAAAAACCCTTTTGTTTTAACAGTTTAATTTTAAATATTGTGAACTTTCCCTGATTTCTGGTGCATTTTTCCCCTGCTGGAAAAAACCCAAAAAAAAGAAAAATAAGACCCTTAGGTGGCCGCCTAATAGAAAAGAAAGGGAAAAAAGCAGATTACACCTTCAACAGGGGGGTTTCCCCAGACCGGGGGAATCAGTACCACCCCAAGGGTTAAAATATAGCAACATTTAAATTTCACAGCAAAAACATTTTACATTTTCACTTCTCCCCCCTTAAAAGGAAAGTTTCCTTCTAGACATCTTTATTCGCACCATACTAAAGTGGTCTGCTTTTTGGGTCTTCTTTCCTACGTGGATTAAAATTTAAAGGGCTGAAAATGCAAAAATACCACCTTGTTATTCTCATTTTTTATCTTCAGGGTAGAACCCAAGTGAGAGGAGGGTGATTTCCTAAAGTACTTTTCCCCAGTAATAATATCGCAATCCCTCCAAAGCCCCAATTAAATTGTAGCCCTTCTTTCTCAAGGGGAATACTTTTTTTCCCGGGGAAAAGTTTCCCTATTAAATAAGAATGGGTGTTCGTTCTTTAAATCTCTGATAAGGGGACTGCCCAAGCCCCAACTTCTGAGGCATCGTTGTACAGTAAAGGGTTTGAAAATTGGGCCCCGTAGAACGGGTTTTTTTAACAAAATCCCCTTTAAATTTTCTAAAAAAGAGTTCCATTCTTAGTCCACACATTCCCTTTTCCTGTTCTTTTTGTTAATTTCTTAAAGGGGGGCAATATGGGCAAAACGGGAAATTTAAAATTGTAGTACCAACAAGACCTAAAAAGGATGGATTCTTTTTTGTATTTTAATCCCTGAGACTGAAGGCTTGCCCTTTGGAAATTTTGGGCCTTATTTTCCCCAAACCAAAACGATAAATCTAGTTACCTTTTTCCCTGAAAACCCAAAGCACATTTACGGGATTAATTATAAAACCCGGGCTTTCTAAATTTCAAATGACCCTTTTTCCAGTGATGCAGATGATTTCCCATGTTTTGCAAAAAATCACAAATATTAAAAAGCAGCATGATTTAAATGATTTTTTAAGAGCAGGGCCCACCCCCTGAAAGGGGCTTGGCACCTGAAGCCCATAGGAGGGTTTTTAAGGTACAGACACTGGGCATCAAAAAAGCAGTTTTTTTTTTTGATTTTCATCAAGAGAATTTGCCAATACCTTACATAAATCTGGGGGAGAAAGTAAGCTGCATTTCCCCAAACTGTCTATGAGATCAAAATTGGGCTTTGGGAAAATTTGTCAAAACTGGAATGCATTAATTTATGAAAATCTATGCAAAATTTTTATGTTGCCTCTTTTTTCCTGACCATCACAACAGGTGAAGCCCAAAGGACTTTTTGGGGGAAATAACCCCCAGTTAAGATTTCTTAACTTTTTTTCTGCAACACACTTTAATTTTTTGGTATTCGATAGGTTTTTTGTCTAATTGGGAGATCCCCTTATTAATTTAGGAGAAACTAAAGTTTAAATGACCAGGTTTTTTCCCAAAAAACAGGGAGCTCGATGTATAAATTCTCAGGTCAAATGTTGCCCCTTAGAAAATTTTTTGGATTCGGGGGTACATTGACCATCGCATGGTATTTTAACAAATCATAAATCTTTCAGACATATCGTGAAGACTCAGTGAGATTGTAACAACTGTACCATTTTTTGGGATTAACCTGTGGCTAAACCAACGTTTCAGTAAATTTACATGATGCCCTTATTTTTTTTTTTTTTGGGGGTTTAAATTTTCAAATCTACGGACCTTTTTTTCTACAACTTTTAGGGCCCCTGCTCTTGCTAGCAATTTTTTTTCACTGCTAGGAAGAAGAAAAGAACCTTATCACTTTCTTAAAGGTTTTTTTTTTAGCTGTGAATACCATTTTTTGGTAAACTTTAGCTTATGGACATTTCATGGGCTACCTGAATCAATTTTGACGTTTTTTTCTCAATGTAACACTATTCTACCCTTTTTTTTTGATGACCAGTTTCACCCTTTCCCCGACTTCCTTTAAAAAATCCAAAAGCCTCTGGTCCTCCCTTTGAATTCAAAAGGGCTTTTAAACCCCCTAAAATTTTTTGGGGGGAACCCACGATAGGCAAAAATAGAAAAAGGGAACCATCTTCCCCTTGTTTGGGAATTGGTACAAATTTTTTAACCATGTTTTTTAAAGGTTTTGGTTTTACCCTTGCTAAAAAAATCTGTTTTTGGGATGATTGGGTGGTTTAAGAGGCTGAATACCAAAAAGTTGAACACCCTGACAAAAAAGATGATATAAAATTATGCCTTGACAGTCAGGTTGTTTAGGAAAACCCAACCCCGCTAAACACATTCAAAATTTTTTCTGCCACCCCTTTTTTCCGAACCATTTTCTGGAATGGCTCGGGATTTGGTACAGTTTTTCCCATGGTAAGAATAAAATCTTTACCTTTGGAACTCTTTCTTGTGGACCAAAATTAAAACCCATTAAATGTAGGGGAAAGGTTTATCTATCAGGCAAAGGTATCTTTGCTTTAGGGGGGGCGGAAAAAAGTTACTGGTTTGGGTAATACGACATAAATGGTTATTATCTACACACCACCAATTCCTATAAAGTTCCCCGGCTAAGTCTTTTTTAACCCCAAAAAAACCCCAAAAGGAAATCTGGCCAATTTCATATTTCTGCTGTCTTTTTTCCAACCAAAAAGTTTTTGCTCTAACTGGGAAAAGGGTTTTTTGAAGGTTTCTTATCACTTTCCAACCCTCTTACAGTTAATTAAACCTCCCAAAAAATGATATAAATCACTTTCCTGTTTTTGCTCAGCTAACTATATATCTTTTTCCAAAAATCCTTATCAATATCTTGCTTCCTTTGGGAAATTTTTTTTAAGGGCAGCCCGTTTTTTTGGAAAAGGGGGGTTTTATGATGGCGGGTCAAAGTGTTTGGAATGGGAAATTGTTCCCGGGGCTCAGATTTTCTTCTTTGTCTTTTCTTGGCTCTTTTAGCCAGCCCCCGAAACCAAATGGCCTTTTCCCCCATTAGAATCTTAAATCCGGAATTCGCAAGTTTACCTCTTTAGTTGAGGAACCACAATATGGCATGGTAAAGCATTTCCCCTCCAACTGCGTTTTTTGTGATGTGGGAGTAATTTTTTTATTTCCATGAACGCAAGTAATAGGGGACTTTAGAAAACTCTGTTTATTGGTTATCAAACTCCCGAACAAGACTTAAATTTTTCTGCCAAAATCAAAACCCAAAGATCCAGTATGCCATTAATTTGAATAGGGCCAAAAATCATACACCAAAATGAGCATTGTGGGGGCCCTTTTTGTATTTTTCTTGGGCAAAACTTTGCTAATGTCCTTTCTTTGGGCAAAAATAGACATTTTTCACCCGCATATTTTAAATGGGGCCTTCCTTTTTGCCCTCTCCTCCAAGATAGTTTTTGGGCGGTTGGAGGGGCAAATGCAATTTTCTTAAATCCCTTTTGCAAGGGTAATGTCATTGCAGGAAATACTTGATCAGCAGTTTTGGGTCTGTGTTTTTTAACCCCCGGGATGGAACCGGGTTTAAATTTGTAAGAAAAAGTTTTTAAGAAAACACTTCATATCTGTTCGTGTCTTTTACTGGGTTCTCCATTTTACATTTCTACCTGTAGCGGGTGAAAAACCTCTCTTGGACTATCATTGGCATATTTAGTTTTAAAACCCCTTGTTGTAGGTTTCTTCCTTTAGTCATATCCCCTTTTAAAATTGATCTTTAAACCAAATCAAGTTTTGCATCCTGCATATTCATTGGCATATGCCCGCGGGGGTTTTTCCCGTTTGTCGGGGGCCCTCTTACCACCCTTTTGGCTTTTGGCCCCGACAGGTAGTTGCAACTCTTTCAAATGGGAGTTTAAAATATGCCTCAAAATCTCTTGTGGAGAAAACTTTGGGTTTTATGAAGATTTTCCAAGGAGAGACGCCGGGGGAGATGAGGAGGTGGAAAAATGTTTTTGTTCCCGTTTTTGTGTTTGGAAAAATTCCCTCCAGGTTCACCTGACGTTTCTTTTTTTTTATGGGATTCCCACTTCCCCATGGTGTCTTTTATCTCCCCAAATTTCTGCACACTGCCCTTTCATAGGTCAGAAAATCCACAGGGAAAAATCTTTTCAGGAATTCGCAGACTTTCCCCGCTGGAGCAGCACCTAGCTCCCCTGCTTTTTATATTCTGTGCGTCGTTTTTCTTTTGGAAAAAGCCCCCGGGTTTTCCCCTCTGTTTGAAATATCTTCGCTTTTTTTGCATTGCACTACTTTGTTTTACTACCAAGGAACGGGTTTTATACATAACTCCTTTTTAAAATTTTAGTATTTGGAATAAACTCAAAAAAAAATTTCCCCTCTGACACAAAATTTTGAGCATAGGTTTTTCCCAAAAGGATGAAAGGCCCTTTTTCAAAAATAATCCAAAGGAGTTTTTTTTAAAATAAAAAAAAACCCTAAAAAAAAACACTTTGGGTAAAACCAAACCACTCGTACAACAGTACCCCGTATTCGGTGTTGTCTTCCTACAGGTTATATGGTGTTTAAAAAGACTGCTTTCCCCATTCATCTAAACCCTGGGTTCCATGGAGTCCTTTTATAAGGGAAACTCCCCCAATCCTTTTCGGTTTTCCCAAAAAAAACCACAGATTCTGCAGGCCTCCCTTTTTGGTCAGAGGGAGACACACCCGCAGCCTTTCCAATACAGGAAGTAAAAGTTAAACAAAATCACTTTGTTTTAAAGATAATTTTACAATTTGTGAACATTTCCTTGTTTGGTGCATTTTCCTGTGGCAAAAACCCCAAAAAAAAAAATGAGCATAATGGCCCCGGCCCATTTAAAAAAAAGGAAAAAGCACACCAACCTTTTACAAGTGGTTTGCCGGACCAGGGGGTTCATGCACCACAACAAGGTTAAAAATAGCAATATTAAATCCACAGCAGAGTTTAATTTTTTTAAAATTTCCCTTTTATGTGATATGACATTGTATAAGTGCTTATTATACAGTATATGGACAGGGCAACTAGGTGCAGCTTTTGTTTAAAGGTCCTGGTAAAGGTAAACATTTTAGATACTGGGTCTGGCCCAAAAAAAAAACCTATTTTGGGTTATATAGATAATTTTCTATAATACCATGGGAACCTTTCCTAAATGAAATACAGTACACCATACTCCCCGAACCCAAATTCAAATTTCTTTTGAGTTTCCGCGGGACCCTTTATGGGAAAGTTCACAAAAGAAAAAATTTTGTGAGGCGTACTTCGGCACAAAAATTTGCCGGGCAAAAACCCAAAAAATCCCCCCCCGCTTTTAAAGGGGTTACATTTAAACTCTCATAGAGAGCTATGTTTTACCCCTTTTCCCCCCCCGGGGGCATAAAATACACGCACATTGTACCCCGGGGAGAAAAAAGGGTTGAAAAGTCATTTCTTTCCGTTTTTTAAAAGCTTTGGGGGGAAAATAAAATTTCTATGCCCCCCGCGTTTTAGAAGTAAAACAGGTGACCAGCACTTTCTTCTAAAACACCCTTTTTATTGGTGGCGCATACAAAAATGTGCGAAAATTTTTTCGTTTTAACATAGCCCATAGAGTTTCCAAGAATAATTTTCCCCTGAAACCCTCTAACAAGGTTTTGTTTCCCATGTCCCCCTTTAAAAGGGAGTTGTCTCACAACAAAGAAAAGCTTTCTAAACATGGGGAGAAACTAAATAAAGACTTTTCCAAATACATTTCTTTTGTTCATTTTTCTTTTTAAAGGGAGCTAAAAAAGGGGTTTTATCACCTTCCGGGCTCAAATTGGGTTTCCCCCATGTGAGGGGTTTTGTTTATTGCCCCCCCCAGTTTTTTGTCTATCTATACTGGAAGTGACTCATACACAAGGGCAGCTGGCAGGAGACCCTTTTTGTTTATCTGATCTTTTCAGACAAAACCAGTAATACGGGCTTTTTTTACTTTAGAAAAATTTCCCCTTTGCAAAGCAGTTTCAGAGAACTTCGACAAAATCAAAAAAAATTTTAGCAGAGGTCGGGAATAACAAGTGGAATCATTGGGAATACACAGGCTCAAAAAGCTAATTAAAGACACCTTGACCAAAAATCAGAGAAAATTTTATAAACTTTGAGGTGAGAAAAACCCCTTTTAAAAAACCCTAATCCATCTGACTTAAAAGCTACTCTACCTCTCCCTATGCTTTTGCTTTTTTTTTTTTTAATCCCAAAACAAATTTTTGTACATTTTTAAAAGGAAAGCCCGCCTACATGAGGGGATTTCACATACCCCCAAAACCAAAGAAAAATGTAGGAAAAAAAAACCTCTGTATTTTCACCTCATTTTTTTAAAAAGGGTCCCCAAAGAAAATTTTTAAAAAAAAAAAAAGCTTGGAGGAAACAAAGAAAGAAGTAAAGGGGGGGGGGCTCTATCTACCTTTTTGCAAAATCGAATGGGGACCCCAAAAGAAATTTTAAGAGGTCTTTTTTATTTTCAACGAGTGCAGAAATTACTCTCCTTTTTGCAGATTTTTGGACCCAAAGGGGAGCCCAGATTTTCTAAAAGGGGGGTGAAAAAACTGGGGCCCTTTCCCACTGGGGGAAAAACTACAACCCCCCAAATGCACACTTTTTATAATTATAAAATGCAGGAAGGTTTTGTAATTTTTCCCAAAAAGTTTGGAAAGGGGCCGCATTTTTGACACCCCTGTTCTAGAAGAAACTCACCCTTATCTTGAAGAAAGCTAAAACCGTCTTTTTAAACCCCTAACCCTGAAGTACTGTAAAGGGGTTTTTCCAAAATTTTAAATTGTTTGTTTTTATTTATGAATTTAAAAAATAGAAACGCATAAAAATTTTGCTAATATGCATGCTTTAAATATTCGGGCACCTGAAACCTCGTTTATCCCAAAAGTGGTAGATCGCGGGCTAATTACGGAAAAATTTCTGTTTCCCCAAAACACTACTGTTACCTGGATACCAGGCACATCCTGTGGGGTGGTCACAAGTTTAAAGGCTCCCGGGAGGGGGTAATACGGAGAAGTTTGCTCCTCCAAACACAACGTTACCGGGATACCTTTGGTCAAAAGACCTGTTGGGGGGCACATGTTTGGGACCCCTGCTGGAGGGCTTAATATTTAGTTTTTCCCTCCCTCCTCCCTTTACACTACTGTTACCTGGAAAACCGGGGCACTTTACCTTGTGGGGGGGTCACATGAAAAAGATGCTTTTTGGAGGGGGTAATACGGAAATTCTCCCTCCTCCATACCCCTACAGTTCCCCTGGAAACCAGGGCAAAAAAATTACCTGTGGGGGTGTCACTTAACAATTTTGTCTATACATTTCCCAAAATAAAACCAATGTATGAACAGAAATGGGGGATATACCCTTTTTTTTTAAGGAAAAGGTTTCTAACTCACGGGTTAACGGAGCAGAATTTTAGAATGTGTAGTAGAAAACGGAATGATTTTCCCAATTATATGCTTTAAAAAAAAAAACAATAAAAATGATACCCTTTTTAAAGGTTTTAAAAATAAAAATTTAATTCAAAAAAACTAAAGGGGAAATGAGCTAGGACTCTGCACCACCTATAGATTTGTCATTTCTCAAGTCACATCCGACTTACTGAGCCTTGCAATGTAACTGTGAACAAAGCCAAACCTGAGACTCCCCTGCAGATGGCTGTTTTTGGGTGTTTGTCCCCTCATCAGTGCATAGTAGAGAATTGGCTGACTGGGGAGGGGCTCTAGACATAAGTCAAAAAGGGGAAATTTTCCCCTTTAGGCAATAGAAAGGGCCCGATTGGGTTAAAGTGTTTGGGCCCGGGCCAATGGAGGGCCCCAGAATCCAACTTGCCTCGGGGCTTAAATTTAAATTTTTTTTTAAAATTTTCAGGGAGTAAAATCATTCCCAAATACAGTTGGGGGTTCCTAAAATATTTAAACACGACAAAAAATTTTTTTTTTTTTGTACCCGGGAAACCGAAACATTTTTAAAGTTTAACAGTTCTAAAAAGGACAAACAAAACCCCTTCCCGACCCCCAGCCTTTCAAAGGGTTTGGGTACCACTTTTAAAAATTGGGATAAAGTTTTTTGGGAAGTTTCCACCTTTTTTAAAAGGGGTTTTTTGCCACGTTTGGTAATTTTGCCCGAAGGATTTTCCCCCAAAAGGGGTTTTTTTAAAATCACTTTTTCCCAAAATAAAATGTAAATTAAAAAAAGTGAACCTTTTGGAAAGCTCCCGCTTTCTTTACAACCCCTTAAGTTATTTTAAAAAAAGTTTCATTAGAACACGACCGGGAAGCTGACAGGAGCGACGGGCCGCGTTTGGGTGTTTTTCTGCATTTCCCCCCTTATCTGATGACAGGAACATGAATGGTTTCCCAAAAGGGACTGTGGGAAAGTGCAGCGAAAGGAGGCTTTGGGTTTGAAATAGCCCAATCCACTGGTTTGAATTTTTTATTTTGTTTAATTGCAGACGCCCCCCCCTTTTTTCTCCCTCTTGCCCCTTTTGCTGCTTCACCCCCCTCCCTCTCCCCTCTGGGGGCCTTCATGTTTGTTTATTTTTTTCTCCTAGCCAAATTAGGGGAAAAACAACTCACTTCGTGGAAAAAAAACCCCTTTAACATTCCCCCGGTTTTTAAAAAGGGCGAAAAAAATTGGAAAAAAGAAATAATTTAAAAAAAAATTTAAATTTCAAATATTTGGGGTTAAAAAACCCTTTTTTGGGCAAAGCCCGGCCTAGGTCTTGAATTCAGGGACACCCACCGTCAGACCGGGGTTTCCCTTTTTTTTTAAAAATGGCCTCCGGCCTTTACTGCAGGGTTTTTTCAGTTTTGTTTTTTTTTGGGGCCTTTCTGCCCTAAGTTATTCTTTTAACAAGTGAAATGCTGCTAAATTGGGCGGGGGATCAGGTACTGACTTAGTCATTAAAAATTTATTCCATTTCTTGCTTTAATAAACCCCTTTGGGTTTGGTTTTGGGGCTTTTTTTTTGGGTCATTGTCCATCTGTATTATGAAACGCCGACCAATCAGTTTGGCTGCATTTGGCTGGATCTGAGCACACAGTATGTCACTGAATACCTCAGAGCTCATCTGGCTGCTTCTATCCTGTGTCATCAATAAACACTAGTGATCCAGTGCCACTGGCAGCCATGCATGCCCAAGTTATCACGCTGCCTCCACCTTGTTTTACAGATGATGTGGTATGCTTTGGGTCATGAGCTGTACCTGCCTTCGCCATACTTTTTTCTTTCCATCATTCTGGTAGAGGTTGATCTTGGTTTCATCTGTCCAAAGAATATTCTTCCAGAACTGTGCTGTTTTCTTTCTTTTTTTTTTTTTTTAAGCAAAGTCCAATCTAGCTTTTTTATTCTTGAGGGTTATGAGTGGCTTGCACCGTTCAGTGAATCCTCTGTATTTACTTTCATGCAGTCTTCTCTATATGGTAGATTTGGATATTGATACGACTACATATTCATATACAAACTGTGTGCTCAAATCCAGCCAAACTGATCGACATTTCATAACACGGATGGACAATGACCCCATACATAAATCCAAACTAACCCAGAAGTTTATTAAAGCAAAGAAGTGGAATATTCTGGAATGGCAAAGTCACTCACCTGATCTCAACCCAATTGAGCTGCATCTCACTTGTTAAAGACTAAACTTCAGACAGAAAGACCACAAACAGCAACTGAAAACCACTGCAGTAAAGGCCACAGAGCATTAACAAGGAGGAAACCCAACGTCTGGTGATGTCCATGAGTTCAAGTCTTCAGGCCGTCATTGCCAACAAAGGGTTTTCAAACAAGTATTAGAAATTGACATTTTATTTACAATTATTTAATTTATCCAATTACTTCTGGTCCCTTTAAAAACAGGGCGGAAACATTTTACCGACGAAACTCCTAAACCCTTTACCAATTTTAAATTGGATCCCCAAATGAAAGAGGAAAATCTGGACTTTATTCCCCCGGGGCATTAATAAATAAACTGTATATGTTCAGTAAACATTACAAAAAAAAAGAATTTGTTCAATGTACAAATATATATGACAAACTGTAAGGGGATGTTTCCCAAAGGCTTTAAATTTCGGGCGTAAAAAGCCGTGGGACGGGGCGGGGCGGGGGCGGGGGGAAAAACAGGGGGCCGGGACTTCCCGGCCATAGACTATCACTGCTAGCGGCGCGTATACCCCCGCTAGAAAGGGGGACAGTCAATTATCTCCCCCCGGGGGGGGAGAGGGAGGGAAAAACCATTTTCTCTATGAAACTGTGAATTCCCTTTAATGAATGGGCCTTTTTTAAAACCCCCGGGAAATTTGGGCGCATTTCGGCGCGTAATTACGGACCGAAATAGGGGCCCATTTTTAAACCCCTTTGGTGAACATGCCTTTATTAGGGATGAGGCGAAAGGGGTTTATTTTTCAAAACGGCGTTTTTGGGTCTGTGGGGAACATACACTTTTGTGAAATAAACATGTCAATTCTTGGACCCGCATCCGAAAGAGGGGATCAAACAGACCCCAATGAAAACATGCGGGCGGGCAAATACTCATGTAAAACCCCGATACGTTTTCTCGCTTTTGGCCCCAGTGGAAAATAAATGCTCATTATTAAAAGCGTGCCCCGGGGTCCGTTCAGAAAAAACCCCAAACACGAATCAAAAAAGAGTATTTTTAAAAACACGGACGCAAAGACGCCGTGTGAACTTACCCAAAGTCTCCCCCACACTTAAACTGTGTCCCCCCCCCCAAAAGGGGAAATTTTTTACCCCTTTTAAGCTATTTCTACAGCCCTTTAACTCAATCAACTAGTATTTAACTGGTGCCTTTTCCCAAATTTAGAAATGTTGTGCTTTAGAGCGTAATCTCATATTGAAAATTAAAACAGTTTTGAGTTTTTTTAGTGATTTTCGGGTTTGGTGCATTTAGGAATGCCTCTCGGGGAAGGGTTTAAACGGGGGAAAATGTGGTGTTTGGAGTAGACTATAAAACCAAACATGCCAACTCCCCCCTTTTTTTTGGGGGGGGGGTCCCCCCTTTTTGGGGTCCCCTCCCGCCCCCCCCCGGGGGATTTGGCATTTCTTTTTTAAAATGGCTCCTTTAAATGGCTGCGGCGCCCCCCCCCGGAGTAGAGCTGGTGCGCTCCCCGGGCCCCGCCGGGTTCCCGTTCCCACGGGCGGGTAAAGCGGGCGCAGGGTCCGCCCCCCGGGCGGCGGGTCTCATTTGGTGCGGGGGGGAGGCGGGAAAGGGACCCGTTTCCCCCCCTCCCTCCCCCTTGTATGTAAAACAGCCCGGGCCCGCCGTGCATACGGGGTAAGGGGGCCAGGGGAAATGACCCCGCGGGCTGCTCTCACTTCCCTCTGCGTCGTGGGGGAGATGGGGCAGGAGCCTGGGGGGGAAGCTGCAGGAAGCATGGTCAGGAAAGGGGAAATTTAAATTTATTTTATTTTTTTTTAAAACTACTTTGGGGGGCTTTTCCGGGCTAAAAGGGGGGGGGGGTTTCTACCGGGCCGGCTACAAGGGGGGCAATCCCCCTTGGCGGGGGCTACAATGGGGGCAATACCTGGCTGGCCACTAAAGGGGGAAAATACCTGGCGGGCCACAAAAAGGGGGCAACAAACCTGGCTGTCTACTAAAGGGGGCAACTCCCTGGCTGTCAACTAAAAGGGGGGCAAAACCCACCTGACTACAAAAGGGGGGCCACTCCCAAAAACCTGACTACAAAAGGGGGGGAAACAAACCTAACTACAAAGGGGGGGGGCAAACAAAACCCTGACTATTAAAGGGGGCATCCCTTTGGTCAAACAAGGGGGGGAAACTCCCTGGCTAACAAAGGGGGGGCATCACCTTGCTCCCAAGGGGGGTATCTCCCTTTGCCTGTAAGGGCATACCTGGTTAGGGGGGGGGCTACTACCGGGGCTATAAGGGAAATCAACCGGGGTTTTCCCTTCCAAAAAGCCATTTTTGTAGTTAGGCAGAGTGGGTGGGGTTTTGGTAAAGGGGCTTTGGCACACAAAAAGATGGGTGTGTCCATGCAAATTTTTTGCCCCCAAGCGCGCTACGCGCGCCGCCCTCTTTGATCTCCTGCTTTTCCATTTTTCCCCAAAATTGGCAACTATGATAAACTATAAATTTTCCAAAACTGCTTAAATTTGGGGCAGGGCCCACCAGGGTGTGTAATAGTGACCCTACACCCTCACAGCCCCTGAACATTTGGGAAATGTGTGTCCTTTTAATTAGGAGTCAGGGCCCCCCATAAAAGGGGGACAAGCCTTTCTCCCCCTAAGGGGGGCCCGGGGGAATAAGGGGGACTGCCGCAAGCGGGGGCCCCCCTTTTTCCTCATTTGGAGGGGGGGGCCCGGCGGCCAGCACCGAGCCCGGCTTTAGGCTAGCCCAAAAGTGGTTTCCCCAGCGCCCCCAAAGAACCCCGGCCCCGGGGGGTCGGGGGCAAAAGTCCCGGACCCGGGGGCCAATGGGGGGGGGCGGGGGTCAGCGGAGCACGCGCCACTAGCGCCGCGCTCGGTGTTTTCCCGTGGCAGGGGAAAGTCGTTAGGCCTTCAGCCGCCGGGCGCCGGCCCCCCACTAGTGACGTAAAGGGGGCGCGGTACGCACTTTACCGCGGGCCCCCTATTTCAGGGGCCGGGAGTAAACCGGCGGGGAAACGCCAGGGGGGGGGAGCGAGGCCCCGGTAAGTGTTTTTTTTTTTTTTTTGTTTTTTATAATATATAAGAAAGGGGGCCCGACTCGCCGCATCTAAAAAAGGGGGGGCCCCCACTCGGGTGCCCTCTAAAAGGGGGGGCCCGACCTTCTATCTAAAGGGGGCCCCGACTCTGGCTGCAAATTTAAAGGGGGGGGCCCCCACTCCTTTCCTGCAGCTAAAGGGGGCCCGACACTCTGCCCGCAAACTAAAGGGGGCCCCCGACCCCTGCCTACAGCAAAAAGGGGGCCCGAAAACCCGGCTGCATTAAAGGGGGCCCTGAAATCTGGCTGCATTAAAGGGGGGCCCGACTCTGGCTTCATCTAAAGGGGGCCCTTTAATCTGGCTGCATCTAAAAGGGGGGGGGGGACTCTGGCTGCATCTAAAAGGGGGGGCCCCGTCCCTTTTACATCTAAAGGGGGGCCCTGACTTGCCCAACCCCAAAGGGGGCCCTGGAAATCTGCCCCAACCCTAAAAGGGGGCCCTGGGCTCTGCCCACCCTAAAAAAGGGGGGGCCTACTCGCCTAAACCTAAAACTTTGGGCAAACTTTTTGAAAAAGAAAAAACAGGAGGATTTTGTGTGCGGCGTGCGGTTTCGCGCCCCGGCAAAAATTTGCCCTGGGGCACGCCCAACTAGTTGGTATGCCCCGTCCCTTTAAAAAAGCCAACCCACTCCCCCTAAAATGCATAACGGCTTTGGAAAAAAAGCCCGGGAAAAAACCCTTATAGCCATTTAATTAACCCCCCCATTCCCGGTTTGTTTCCCCCTTTCAGGCCCCGGGAGATGCCCCCCCTTTTAGCCCAAATAGATGCCCCCTCTTTTAGCCAGGTAAGCCAAAAATTTTTTGCCAGGTAGAAGCCCCCCCCTTTTTTAGCCAGGGAGAAAGCCCCCCCCTTTTTTGCCCGGTAGGGGCCCCCCCCTTGTTAGCCAGGTAGGTGCCCCCAAATTTTTAGCCAGGTAGGTTTCCCCCCTTGTTTTGCCGGTAGGGCCCCCATTGCAGCCAAAGGAAAGGGGCTCCCCCTCTGTTTTTCCAGGTAAGGGCCCCCTCTGTTTGCCCCGGGGGGTGCCCCCATTTTTTTGCCGGTAGATGTCCCCCCTTTTGCCAGGTAGTGCCCCCTCGTTGCCAGGTAGTGCCCCCATCTGTTACCATAGTGCCCCCCTCTGTTGCCCCGGGAGTGCCCCCCCTCTGTTAAACCAAAGGGATGCCCCCAATGTTAGCCAGGGAGAAGGGCCCCCCCCCTTTTTCCGGGAGATGCCCCCTTCTGTTGCCCCGGTAGATGGCCCCCCCCTGTTGCCAGGTAGGGCCCCCCCCTATTAGCCAGGGAGTGCCCCCATCTGTTAGCCCCGGGGAGTTTCCCCCCTTTGGGTTTCCAGGTAGTGCCCCCCTCTGTTGCCAGGTAGTGCCCCCCCCTGTTGCCAGGTAGTGCCCCCCTTTGCCAGGTAGGCCCCCATTGTTTGAAGGTTTGTGCCCCCTTTGTTGCCAATTTTGTGCCCCCCCCTTTTTTCCATAGTGGGCCCCCCCTGTTGCCAGGTAGTGCCCCCATTGTTAGCCAGGTAGTGGCCCCCCCTCTGTTAGGGCCCGGTAAAAAGCCCCCTCTGTTGCCAGGTAGATGCCCCCTCTGTTTTTCCAAAGGGAGATGCCCCCTCTGTTTGCCAGGTAGATCCCCCTCTGTTGCCAGGTAGGTGCCCCCTCTATTAAACCAGGTAGTGCCCCCCTCGTTGCCAGGAGTTTCCCCCTTTTTGCCAGGTATTTCCCCCCTGTTGCCTTTTTTGGTTTTGGGGGGGGCCCCCTGGTTTCCCGGTAGGCCCCCATCGTTAAACAGGTTGTCCCCCTTTGTTGCAAGGGAGTGCCCCCTCTGTTGCCAGGGAATTCCCCTTTTTTTGCCAGGTAGTGCCCCCCTTTTTTTGCCGGTAAGATGGCCCCCCCAGTTGGGCCCGGGGAAAGCCCCCTGTTTCCAGGGTAGTGCCCCCCCCCCTTTTTTGCCAGGTAGATGTCCCATAAGTTTCCAGGTAGATGTCCCCCCTGGCCAGGAATTTCCCCCTCTGGGTTTCCCCGGTAGTGCCCCCCCTGTTGCCAAGGGAGTTTTCCCCTCGTTAACCCGGTAGAGCCCCCAAAAACTAAAAAAATCCAAAAAATAAAATCCACTTACCTTAAACCCGGCTCCTCAGCAAAGGCGCCCCGGGCCCATGCTCTTCAGCGGGGCAGGGGGAAAGGAGAGCAGCCCCGCGTCCCCCCCCGCAGCCGCGCCCTCACCCTTCCCCTGGGGCCGTTTTAGCTGTATTTTAAAGGGGCCACACCCCCGGCGCCGTTTAAAACAAAGGGGGGAGGGGGAGGGGAAAAGGGTCCCTCCTGGGCCCCCCCCCGCACATGAGAACCGGGCGGTGGGGGAAACGGCCGCTGCGGGGCCGCTTCCCCCGCCTTAGGACCCCGGTTTCCCCCGGCGCAAAAAGTACGAACCCGCGCTACCCTTTCGCCGCGGGAATTTTTAAAATCTCCCGTTTTTTGGGGGGGGGTCCCGCCCATTTGGGGGTCCCCTCCCCCCCTCCCGGGGGAAGGTTGGGGATTCCCCCCGCCCGCCTGCAGGGCGGGGGTCCTTTAAATTTTCCGGTGTGTTCGCCCCTAAATACAGGTCAACGCGCCCCAGGGGGAAGTGGGCGCGCCGGGGGGCCCGGGGGGTGACCCGGCCGGGTTTTCTCTCCCTTCCCCCCCGCCGCGAAAGATCGGGGGGAGCGGCCAGGGTGCAGGAAACCTGGGAAAAATAAAGTGGATTTTTTTATTTGATTTTTATTAAACTTTAGGGGGCTTTTTACCTGGGCTAAAACAGAAAAGGGCAACTACCCCCAACAGAGGGGGGGCCCACCTGGCAAAAGAGGGGGCAAATTTCCTGGAACAGAGGGGACATCTCCTGGCAACAAAGGGGGCACTACCGGGTAACAATGGGGGGGAAAATCTACCTGGCAACAAAGGGGGCACTACCCCGGCTAACAGATGGGGGGGGCACTTCCTGGCAAAAAGAAGGGGGGGACTACCCCTTCTAAAGATGGGGGGCACTACCCGGCTAAAAAGATGGGGGGCACTACTGGGTAAAAAAATGGGGGGGCCCCTACCTGGCCCCAAACAGAAAGGGGGGACTACCTGGCCCAACAGATTGGGGCACTACCTGGCTAACAGAGGGGGGCCCTACCTGGGGAAAAGGGGGGGGTTGGGGGGGGGGGGGGGGGGGGGGGGCGGGGGGGGGGGGCCCCTACCTGGCAAAAAGATGGGGGCACTACCTGGCAAAAAGATTGGGGCACTACCTGGGGAAAATTTGGGGGCGGGCACTACCCGGCTAAAAATGGGGGGGGACCTTCCTGGCTAAAAAATGGGGGGGTTTGGGGGCACCTACCTGGGGTAACAAAGGGGGGCATTTTAAACCCGGCTACAAATTTGGCTCACCTGGCTACAGGGGGGGGCATCTAAATTGGCACAAGGGGGATCTACCGGCCTGTAAGGGGGGAAAATACCCGGTTATTTGGGGGGGGGGGGGCTACTACCCGGCAAAAAGGGATCCCACCTGGCTTTCTTTTCCAAAAGCCGTTATGTAGTTTTGGGTTTGGGGTGGGTGGGCTTTTTGGGAAGGGGGGTGGATTTCCAAAAAAAAAGGGCGTGTCCATGCAAATTTTTGCCCGGCCGTAACCCCGCCCCCCATACATTCGCTGCTTTTTCATTTTCGGAAAATTGGGGAACTTGGCTTTAAAAGGGGGGCCCCGGGCTTGGCTGCCCTCTAAAGGGGGGCCCTCACTCTGGCTGCATCAAAAGGGGGGCCCACTCTGGCTGCATCAAAAGGGGGCCCTCACTCTGGCTGCATCTAAAGGGGCCCTGACCTTGCTGCATCTAAAGGGGGCCCTGCTCGCCAAACCCTGAAGGGGGCCCTGACACCCCCTAACCCAAAAAGGGGGCCCTGACTCTCCCTAACCCTAAAGGGGCCCTGACTTGCCTAAACATAAAGGGGGCCCGCTTCCCTAAACAAAAGGGGGCCCTGATTGCCTAAACATAAGGGGGCCCTGACTTACCAAACATAAAGGGGGCCCACTCGGGGCCGTTTCCGGGGGTGGGCAGGCGTGCGCCCCCCGGGGGGCCCCGAGGCTCCGCTCACCCCGGGGGGCCCACGGCCGCCCTGCCCCCCCGGGGGGCGCCCCTGACTTGCGCGACTGTTTTATAACAGCCCGCAGACCCCAGCAGCTCGGGGAGGAGGGGGACGGATCGTTCCTTCCTGACCCTCCCCTGTATCAGCGTGCAGGGGGCGCACAGCCTCACCCCCCCCCTGTGACCGGGTCTCTCGGCGGAGCTCTGCCGCCGAGGATCCCGGGGAGCGCGTGCAGCGTAAAACAGGGTGTGTCACGCTGCTTACACCCCCTTTTGCAGCCCCCCACGCTGAGCAGCTCCGGCCCGGCCCGCGGACCCAGGTGAGAATTTTTGTTATTTTATAATTACTTACAGGGGGCATCACTGGTACAAGGGGGCATCATGGTTACAAGGGGGGGCATCACTGGCTACAAGGGGGGCCCCGGGCACAATGGGGGCATCCTGGCTCAAGGGGGCACACTGGCTACAAGGGGGCACCCGGGCCTACAGGGGACACACGTAAAGGGGGGCATCCTGGCTACAAGGGGGGCAGCTGGCTACAAGGGGGGATGCTGGTAAAAGGGGGGGCCACACGGCTAAAAGCGGGATCCTGGTTACAAGAGGCACACTGGCTACAATGGGGGATCTGGCACAGGGGGGGCATCCTAGCACAATGGGGGCACACTGTTTTACAATGGGGGCCATGGACAATGGGGCACACGGGGCTAAAGGGGGCACACGGCAAAAGGGGGGACACTGGCTAAAGGGGGCAAAAGGCTACAAGGGGAGCACACGGGCTACAAGGGGGGACACTGGCTAAATGGGGCACACGGTACAATGGGGGAAACACTGGCTACAAGGGGGCCCCAGGGCAAAAAAGGGGGGGCACACTGGCTAAAAGGGGGGGCCACTGGCTACAAGGGGGGCACACGGCTACAAGGGGGGCACACTGGCTACAAGGGGGCACCGGGTTTTACAATGAGGCACACTGGCTAAAATGAGGGCCACTGCTAAAAGGGGGCAACGGGCTACAGGGGGATCACTGGATACAAGGGGGGCAGACGGGCTACAATTGGGGCACACGGGCTACAAGGGGGGACCACACTGGCTAAAAGGGGGGGACCCTGGCTGCACGGGGGACCACGGGGCTAAGGGGGGATCACTGGCTTCGGGGGGGGCATCACGGGGCTACAAGGGGGGTTTTTACGGGCTACAAGGGGGGCATCTCGGGCTACGGGGGGCATCTCTGGCTACGGGGGTGGCATCAGGGCACAGGGGGGCAAAAGGAAGAAGGGGGGGCATTCTGGCTCGGGGGGCATCACGGGGCTACGGGGAATTCTTGGCACAGGGGGCATCACTGGCAAAATGGGGGCACCTACTACAAGGGGGGCACTCGGGCTAAAGGGGGGCACTACGGCTACAGGGGCATCACTGCTACAGTGGGCACACTGGCGACAATGGGGGCATCACGGGGCTACAAGGGGGGCACACTAGTACAAGGGGGCACTCGGGCTACAGGGGGCATCTCACGGGCAAGGGGGGGCATCAATGGCACGGGGGGCATCATGGCATAGGGGGCCCATCAACTGCTACAAGGGGGGGCACACTGGCTACAAGGGGGCATCACTGGCTAAAAGGGGGGCATCACTGGCTACAAGGGGGCACATGGCAAAAGGGGGGGGGCACACTGGCAAAGGGGGGGGGACACTGGCTTACGGGGGGGGACGGGCACGGGGGGCACACTGGTAAAAGGGGGGGGCACACTGGCTACAAGGGGGGCAACTGCTAAGGGGGGCATTCTTGGCTACAGGGGTGGGCATCACTGGCTACAGGGGGGGCATCTCTGGCAACAGGGGGGGGCACACGGCTACGGGGGGGGCATCACTGGCTACGGGGGGCATCACTCTAAAGGGGGGCATCTCTGGCACGGGGGGCACACGGGCACGGGGGCACTACGGGCTCAGGGGGCATCACGGCTTACAGGGGGGGGGAACTGGCTACACGGGGGCATCACCTACAATGGGAGCCAGGGCAAGGGGGGGCATCTCTACACGGGGGGTGGGCACCCTGGCTAAAGGGGGGGGCATCACGGGTGAAGGGGGGCATCTAGGGCTACAGGGGATCTACGGGCTACGGGGGGCATCACTGGCTACAAGGGGGGCACAATGTATACAAGGGGGCATCACTGGCTACGGGGGCATCCGGCACGGGGGGGGCATCTCCGGGCTAAAAGGGGGGCATCACTGGCTACGGGGGGCATCTACTGGCTACAGGGGCATCACGGCTCAAGGGGGGGCACACAAGCTACAATGGGGCATCTCTGGCTACAGGGGGCATCTACTGGCTACGGGGGGCATCTCTGGCTACAGGGGAAACATCACTGGCAAAGGGGGGGCA
Source organism: Phyllomedusa bahiana (assembly GCA_025379985.1). Classification (NCBI taxonomy): domain Eukaryota; kingdom Metazoa; phylum Chordata; class Amphibia; order Anura; family Hylidae; genus Phyllomedusa; species Phyllomedusa bahiana. Next base: position 29,618 of record JAODAL010005925.1, on the reverse strand, counting down.
CACTGGCTATAGGGGGCATCAACGAAAACAGGGGGCACAAGGCAAAGGGGGCATCTACGGGCTACGGGTGCTCTCCCTGCAAAGGGGGGCACTACTTGGCAACATATAGAGCTATAGAGGGGATTTGTAAGAATGGGAATTGGTTGGAAAATGCTGAAAAAGGGGGAGTCTTAAGATATTTGTTTTTGTAAATTTTACATGAAATTGGGAGTTCTTCATGGGGTCTGGGACAGATGGGAAGAAGAAGAAGAGAAAGACAACAACCTTTTAAGACGTCCCTGTGAGTCAAAAATATAACTTTACTGTAACCATTTATAGGTTGCAGAGCCCGTGTTCAGCGGGGATCCACCCCTGTATGCGGTAATATTGGGTTTAAGTATAATGGTTTGTATTTAGAATGGGCAGTTTTTATTATTCATCACTATGGTGGGGGATATGTGGTCTTGGTGGTCTTTGGGGGTTTTGGTTGGTTAGCAGTGTTTTTTGGTAAAAGTATGACTACTATCTAGATTTTATATGTAGCAGATTTTTGGTAAACTTTTCTGATATTTTAGATTTGTTTGATGGGGATGCACTGTGTTTCATTAGGCAATTATGTTACATGGGGGGGGGGGGGGATTTCTTCACCTCGCCCTGAGGGAAATTTGGCCTAGGAACTGCCCTGCCCTGACGCTATCTAAACATAAAGGGGGCCCTGACTCTACCTAAACATAAAGGGGGCCCTGGCTACCTACAAAATAAAAGGGGGGGGCCCGACTACCAACAAACTAGCTAAAAAGGGGGGCCCCAACTACCTAAAACTAAAGGGGAAACTACCCCACACTGCTAAAGGGGGCCCGACCCTGACTTCCCCACACACTAATGGAGGCTCCCAAAACCCCGTATACACCAAAAGGGGGCCCGCTTATCTACCTGAGGGTATTTTCCCACCCACCCTGGCTGGTACCCACCAGCCACTGGGGCCGGCCAGCAACTTACCACTGGATCTACCTACTAAAAAGGGGGCCCGTCTAATTACCCGGGGGCCCCCCCCATTTTCCAACCTACCTAGGGGCTTTTCTACCAACCTGGAATATAATTGAAGGGGGAGCAGCCCATAGTTGTAGTATTATCTCCAGGGGGCATTTCTCTCCCCCCCCTCCAACCCCTTTTTACTAGGCCTCTAAGTTATGGCCTTCCCCCCCTCCCCCCCCACCCCTGGTAGTTTTTACAGAGGTGGGAAAAAGGTAAAGAGGTGCTGGAAAATTGAGGATTCTAAGATATTTTTGTGTAAATTTTTTGCAGGGGTGAGTTGTGAACGGATGGAAAGAAAAGGGAATAAGAACATCAAAAGAAGAAGACTCATCAGATGGACGTTCCCGGGGAGTCCCTGATTCAGGGGGTTTCTTCTTTCTGGAACAGTGCTGTATTCACTGTAATGGATGTGACCCGAGCTGGTGTCAGATCCCTATGTAGTCCCAATAGTAGGTTTTTGGTTAACGGTGCGGGTATAGTGGCAGGTACACTGTCCCTTTGTAGGGAAATGAGTGAGGGAAACTGACCCGTGATAGGTGTTAACACTTGTACTTTCTTGCTGGGGATTTTTTTAGCAGGGTGATGGGTGCGTGACCCCCGGGAAACGTGGAGGGGAATATTGTATGTGGGTGGAGGGGGATATGGATGGAGCTACTTAGCCCTGTGTCTATGATATGCTAGATTGACAGCTATGTGAGACAGACAGATATGTGAGACAGACAGATATGTGACTCACTTGGTATAGTACTACACAATACAGTTCTTTTTTGCACACTGTATTATGTGGTAAAATGGGCGCATTTATATCCTAGAGGCCGTTTTTTTTTTTGCTGGGGGTGGGACGATCGGGTTGCTGGAGGTGGGGCGATCAGGTTGCTGGGGGCGGGGTTTACAGGGGGGGCCCAGGTACTTCAGCTGTATGGGGCCCTGAAATTTCTGTTGGCGGCCCTGTGAGGAGTTTGCAGCCAGTTTCTGTCAATGCTGTATTAATAGTTTGGCAATGGATTCAGCCATATCTGGCCAAACTCTAAAACAGGGTTTCTCAACTCCAGTCCTCAAGACCCACCAACAGGTCATGTTTTCAGGATCTCCCACTGAATGCACTGACTATAATGATATCACCTGTGCAGAATGCACTGACAATAATGATATCACCTGTGTCAGATTCTCCAACAGAATGCATGGACAATAATTACATCACCTGTGCAATACTGAGGAAATCCTGAAAACTTGGCCTGTTGGTGGGTCTTGAGGACTGGAGTTGAGAAACACTGCTCTAAAAGAAGGTAAGTCTCTAGCTCCTGCTCACATCATCCTATATAGAAAAGTTGTCTTCAGGAGGTAACAACTGTATTATAAGAAGTTGTTTTTTACCTGGTCCTCCTGGATTAGGCTGTTGGATGTGGTGGAGTCTAAACTGTTTGAAAGAGAAAGTTTGTATTTGAAATGATTGAAAATAGAATTTGTACTACTTTGCTCAAACCTTTATTTCTTTTTCATGCTCAGATGTTTTATTTGTATTCTTTTTATAAATTAATTTGATAAAATATGAATTTTATTCTGAATTGATTATGGTATTGGCAGTTTATTTATTCTTTATAAAAAGTTGTATAATACTAAATAATAAGGTTGAAAAAAATTGTCCATCCTATAGGACTACCGTGTTGATCCAAAAGGCAACAACCTCTATGAAGCAGTTGCCAACTGCCCCGTACGAGAGGAAAAATATCTTCCTGACTCTGAATATAACGATCAATGTAAATCCCTATCAGTGTCAATAATGAATATTATAATCCTATAAGTCTTATACTATAAAGTACATAACTGTTCATTTTGTTTCATTGGCTCAAGTGCATAACCTTACATTTATCCACATTAAACTTAATTTGCCCACTCTCCAGCCCCCCAAATACCTCTGTAATATTACGTTTTTCCCCACCCTTGGTTGAACTTGATGAACTTGTGACTTTTTTCAATTATACTAACTATGTAATATTATATTATCCTAATCTATGATGATTCCTTATAGAATTTAGCATCATCTGCAAATCTTGAAATGTTTCTCTACAGGGTCATCAATGAACATATTTAAAGGAGCGTGGCCAATACTGACCCCTGTGATACCCCACAAGTAACTTTGACTTCTCTGATACTGATCCCTACAATACCCAAAGGTAACTGTTATCCCCTCCACTACTGACTGCTCTGGTACTCCACTAGTAAATGTAACCCTTTAAGAATTTGTTCCATCTATAACCACCCATTGAGCCAATTGTGAACCAATTCACACATATTCTTCCTCAGTCCCAGCATTCTCATTTAATTTGCCAGTTTTTAACATATCAAACTATCCGACTTTTGAAAAGTCCAGATATAAAACGTCCACACCCAGCTCCAGCCTGGAACTTCCCTTCTCAAATAACTTGATCAGATTAGTTTGATGGGACAATCCATTATAAAGCCGTGCTGGTGCTGGGTTTAAAGGTTATTTTTACTCTGGTTTGGCATCTCTAAGAAAATCTTTGAATATTTTACCCAAAACCGAGGTTAAATAGGTCTACAGTTTCTGTGCCACCTTTTTGAGTATTGGCACCATGTTCTGTTTACCATGTACCAGCTATATCATTGTATTGTATTATTTACTGGATAGTCATTACTATTAGCATAGGGAAGAATTTCATTCTCTCTTCTTTAGTTTCAGTGAAGACGCGTTCTGTCTGATTTAAAGGGATTTTTTTCCTACCCCTCTTCAATAGCATTTAACAGGTTTCCCCACGTCTTAAGGGACAGGAAATAACAGGAAGCCACTTACATGCCCTAAATGCCCATCTTTCCTTCCTTACCTACAGTTGTTTCCTATCCGCTGGGATGCATAGAAGCAGTCCTGGGGGCTGTAGCAGAAGTTCCAAGAATTCATCATTGCACCACAGGTAGATGGGCCAGACCGAGGGCTGGTTGGCATGAGTGCTTAGACTTCCCAGCTCCTGGCACAGAACTTCTCCATAGAGCAGCCCGGGGTTTCCAGCAACTGGCAGCATGGAGTATGGCCAAGAGACCCAGAGCCACACAGCATTCTACAGCAGACTCTGGGTTTCCTCGGCCATAGAGCATGCGGTATATTCCCCTTTGAATTTTGGCTTTTTGCATAGAGAAATTGATGATAAATATGTGTATACTTTGGTCTGTTGTGAAGATTTAACGTTATAAAATGCAATTTAATAAGTTAAAAATGGAAATTTTAATAAACACATTGGTGCAGTGTTTTCCATGATAACAAGGGACCTATGTGAACATGGCCCCTTTTACTCTTTGCCAGGTTTTAGCTACTTTTCAGCATCAGACTGTTCCATACGGTTTTCAGTCTTGTCGCCTTTTCATGAAGCTCCAGAGCCCCATCCTGAGTTTCCAGTTGCTTGTGCCTGTTACCTCTCTTTTCCAAACAGAAAAGAGATTTAAATGTAGCCGTACAAATGTATACGTATGTATGTATATTGGCAAACAGAACCTTTATTAATGCCTTTTGGCTATCTTATATAGAGAATGGTGCACCACATGTAACCGTATAAGTGGCACCTAAATAAGCCTTATCTATGTGGCATTGTCCTACTAGCAATCACCCGCTCATGGATAGTGGGAGTGAGACTAGTAGTTTATCAGTATTTATGCACTTTTGCAATCTCCCCTGTATGGTACTGTGGCTTTTCTGCTTACTGGTGTGAATTAGTCCGTATCCAATGATATCGAATGTGCAGTTATGTACTAAGCAGTTGGCTCATTCATGGATAGGTTTGCGAGCAATTGTTTATCAGTATTCTGCACCTGTGCAACTTCTCCCATTTAGCACTGGCCTTCTGTTGTGAGGATAGCCACATACCTGTGACTATATTAGGTAGAGAAGCTCTGGTTTCTTATAAAAAGCTATTATGCTACAAATCTATCCAAAAAATCTCCTCTTCACTTCTGGACAATATTTTCTCCATGATGTGGGAAAAAGTAAAAACAGTGCTAGAGCTAAGACCCATAGCACCTTATCCAGCCCCATTAACTTCAAGCGCAGCTTCTATTATCTTTGGAGTCTGCTAATGAACATAAAGACAAAATTATCTCTAGAGATGACTGTCATATCAAAATAAGGAGTCCTGACATCCAATATTTATCTATGAGAAAACCAAACGCCTTCTGAAGAAAGTCAGATCTGCCATGTGAATGTAAGACTCCAGAGAACCCCATTCCATCTAAGTCCAAAGATTCCTGGGGTAAGATTCAAGAAGGAAGAGCGACCTTCTAGTTCATATTAGTATCAAGAAATGAATGTCTGAAGAACGGGCAAATCTGGAAAAGATTTTTTTTCAATCCAAGAATTTCAAAAGAAAACATTTGTTGGAGGAAGAGGAGTTGGCCCAATAGGATAAAGTTCTCATTGTCTACGTCCTATGTGCCACAGTTCCAAAGAGTTCTTCTCTCTCTTTGGAAGATATGGACCATCCCACACCCTAGTTTAAATGCAGCCAGACATTCCATCTGACTTGGTTCGTGGTCTGTTGTCACAGGCTCCAAGTGGCTCCTATGTTAAGTGTCCTGTTAAGGCTGATGCCTCTTTAGGTCGAATCAGGACAATTTTCTGGAAAAAGCATTCAAAGAATTCCCTACTGACTCCAGAGGTTATAAGGAGAGAAGACCCTTTCAAGGTTTCAGATGAGGTTGTCGGGAGTAGGGGAGCATAAAAGATTCCTTGAAACTCTGGCAGCTTTTTAAACAGAAGAGTAAAGGGTTCTAGTTCAATGATAATAATGATAAACCCTCTAGTTCCTCTCAGTGATGCTAGGCCACCAATTGGAGGCAGATTAAGCCATATTTTTTTCAGCATGGAAAACTTTTTCAGGATGGATTCTGCTGGCCATTGTGACATTATATCAGATGCTCAACCACCAGAAAAATTCTCCCTCACAGATTTTACCCCAGCTTCAGCTGTGATTCCTGTAGACCAGAAAGAATGGTTGAATATTCTGTTACTACCTTATGCCTCACAGCAGCACATAAATGGGGTATTCCTGCCCCTGTGAACTAGTAGGATAGCTAGAACGTTTAATAAGAATACCTACATAAAGGGTGACATCGCCACCGGCGTGTATTTTGCTGGCCTGTGCAGACACATGTCAGATGGTTTGTCTTGTACTTCCTGGGTTTGCTTGGGGAAATACTCTAAATGTGTTATTTCAGCCTTTGCTGGGTTCTCAGAATGTGAAGCTGTTGCTTTTTTGTGCTTAAACATGCTTGAAATAATGCAGTTTTCCTCCCCTTTAGAAGTCTTGGTTAACAGTCTGTGGGAGCATGAGGGAAAAAGGCATTCTCCAGTCTCCCACGTAAAAAAAATGCACTATGGAACTATCAAGTTATCATTAACCTAAAGGGATTAAAACCAATAATTCAATGCAAGAAATTCAAGAGACCATTTCTTCCACTATCAACCTAGTAGGGACTGTTACAAACATAGTAGGGACTGTTACAATACCTTCATAGACTTTCAGGATGAACACTTTCATGTTCAGATTCAAAGAGAGTGCCACCAATTTCTAAGTATTGACTTGTTTATGGATTCCGAAGGTTGCATTTTAAGTTCCAGGTGCTACCCTTTGGGGTTTCAGCGATGCCTCAAGTATTCACAAACGTCATAACAGAAGTTTTGGCCTTCTTCTAGGGAACAAAGATCCTATTAATAACGTAGGTGACCTCGGTTTTGAATTACTGCAATTATGTAATAATGACCTTCGTCTCCCTAGGCTAGCGGTGAACTTAGACTAGCTTGAGATTGGATCTGAGTTTTCTATGTGTGCCTTGAGGATCCTATTAGATTCCCCCCTATCAGACATATTTTCTTCCAATTTAGCAAAAGGAAGTATAGTCTCTCAAATATTTTCAGAGTCAATTTCCATTCCAGTGTCAGTGTTGGGCCTTCTAACCTTATTTGTCAAGTGGGCATTGGCTTGTTTCAGAACTCTTCAAGTGTTCCTGCTGTCAGTTTGGGATGGTCAACTGGCATCTCCAAATTTCAGAGTCCAGATACTTCAGATAAAGAACTCCCTACATTGGTGGACAGTGGCAGATATTTTATAGCCAGGAATTCTGGTCCAACTCTGAAAATCAATTGTAAAATTCATGTTCTCTTCTGGACATTTGGCATCTCTTCTGTGCTACCAACCTTTCAAAACTGACCCAAGGTGAATGTCAGTAATTCTAACATGACCAATTACTAGAGGAATCATAGATTCTATGTCATAGATGCAACATGACTAGTAATTTGTCATATGGTACATCAAGCAAATCATTACAAGACTAGCGGCAAAATGACTGACTAATGTGTTGGGGGGGGGGGTGTTTATATTTATTACGGGGCAGCAAGAATATGCTGCTTTTGCTGTTGGGGGGAAAAGGGCTGTTCACTACATAGAAACCCCAAAAAAAAAAAAATAATCAGTCAATCAAAATTTAAGCAGAAATATTTTTATACTTTTGTTACTACTTTTTAATTTTGGCTGGGCTTCAAGGATATTTATTGTGGGCCACAATCCCCCACACACAAGTTGGCATCATGGGCAGAAATTGAAAATGGTTTTCTATCTTAATTTTATTTTTTTTATGTGTTTTTTGAGGGGAAGTCATCATTACAGTATTCAATCCGGGATACACCTTAAAAAATTAAACATAGGGGGGAAATTGGTAAAATAGAGCAGATACATTGGAAACATAATAGGATACCACAGTTTATTTTAATTTCCCAAAAGGGAAAAAAAAAACACAAAGGGGGCCCCATATATGAAAACTTCTAGCCAGTCTACATCAGAGAGCGCTCGATGCCCATTGGGGACCAAAAGTTTTCAACCTAGACAGTTTTGATACATGTGGCCCTAAGTGTCGCTCTAAATCAGGGGCGTAACTAGGGAAGCCTGGGCTCCAAAGCAAAATTTTGGATGCCCCCCCACTTCCCTGACCACGAACATTTGCCGGGACCTCTTAAGTCATGCAGTTACTAGATAATACAAGGAGTGAACAACTAAAACCCTAATATCAAACCATCATTCAGCTACCCAAAAAAAACCCCATATAAACCCCTATTAACAAACCAAAAAATACACATAGGCCGGATATACCGCCAAACAAGACCACAATTACCACCACATATGACTAAACCCCAAAACATTAATGAAAAAGACAATATTACTGCATATTGTGATATAAAAAACCCGTTACAGAGGGGCCTACAAAATTAGTAACCCCAAAAAATGCCATTTAGTGGTAACACCAGTAACAACCTGAGACATATAAAATGAAACAATGCAGTTACACTTTGACCACAGGTGATTTTCCCGATATTTTGTGACTTTTTCCCTTTTTTTCCATCCCCCAAACCCCCAAGATCTTCTCCCGGCCACTCGGCCCCAGATTTTGGGCAAAATGCTTAGAATCCTCACTTTTCCACACCTCACTCCCTGCCCCCCCACTCTTACAAATTCCTAGTGTTGGAGGGGTACAGGCCATAGATTAGAGGCCCGTCCCTAGAGGGGGTGATAACAGAGGGTTCACCCCTTGGAATTGTGTTGCAGCTATGGGCCTTACCCCACCAAGGGTATTAAACAGGGAGGGGGGGCTATATATAAGGCAAGGGGGTATATGGGCAGGGTGGGCTATATACACAGGCTGGTGGGCTATACAGGCAGGCAAGGCAGGTAAAATAAGAAATCACTTACCGCCGTCCACGCTCCCTCGATGCGCTACGCTCCGGCTGCTGTGCTCAGCTCGGGCGGCGCGATCATGTTACGTAATCGCGCCACCCACGTGATCACTGAGAGCCGGCAGGGGAAGTAGCAAAGTGGAGCATCACTCCGTTCTGCTACTACCGGGCAGCGCTGCCTTTCAATGCTCGGGCCGCAGGGCCCAGGCATTCAGAGGCGGGATGCGCCTGGCCCCTCAGCTTCACGCCCGCCACAGTGAACTGTTAAGTTCACTGCCGGTGGGCCCAGGATTGGCATTACCGGGGTAGCAGACATAGTAGCGGCTGCCCCGGGCCCCCCATGCGCCCGGGCCCCGTGGAAGCTGCTACGTCTGATACCCTGGTAGTTATGCCCCTGTTCTAAATTATTAATTACTTCTTTGTCACAAAATATATGATCTGACCACTTATACATATAGGTTGCCACGAGTGGTCCTCTAAAGGAAAAATCACAGAAAAATGGAACATTATTTACTCAAAAACACAAGGCCATACTTACAGCTCAATGGCTGTACAATAGACCGGACCCAGTAGGAGGCAGCACAGGTGCAGATAACTAATGAGCAAAGGCTCACACATCCCTCCACTAGGGGAATAAATGATTGATAAAAAGAGCACCTTAAATAAGTACCTGTTCACACCAGTATGCAAAAAAGTCACCGTATAATACATGGGGAGACTGCACAAATGCAAAAATACTGATAAGACAACCACTCACAGCCTTCTATGTATGAGGGGGGTGCTTGCAGGCAGGTATTACAATTGCATATTGATAAGGCAATACAAATAAGTTGCTGTGAAGAGTCCTCTGCTGGAGGTGAATTGTTGATACAAATTACCTCTCTTTTTTTGGTAGTTTTGATATGAATGGTCTAAGCCTACATTTCTAAATTGGGAATCTCATACTACCCCAAATCTGTGCAGCGATTTCAAAGTCTGGATACCAGCTCAGGTATGCGCAGTGAATTAAAAGTTCAGATGCTGGCTTGTCCCATGAATGAAAATTTAGTCTCTACGTCATAGCTACATCAAGCATAGCAGACATGCGCAACAAGAAGTATGGACATGCGTAGTTGAGAAAAACAAGCCGGTACCCAAAACTAGGTTTATGGCCATATAAAAAACATAACATATATGGAAAACGGACAGGGAACGGGGTTGGAACTGACGCATGCGCACAGTGTATTGGAGTGTGTCGACTTGACTGATGATCCAGGGAACGATAAATTGCATGCTTGGAGGAAGATATAATATGTCCATATTATGTGAGAATGGTCTTTTGGAATGCCAGGTAAGTAAGAAGGAGGGAAATTATAACAATTTTCAGAATTTTCTGTCTTTTCTCTTTTCCACCATACTGAGTACAGGGAGGAGGAGCTTTCCATACATAAAGCCACTTCACGGACTGAGTATGGAGGACCATACATTTGAGTCTCACTATATGTGAGACAATAAGCAAATTTTTATCTACTTTTTTAGCTGGTTATTTTCTTGCATGTTTTTGATGCTTTGGTATCAAATCCCACTGATGGGTCCTACTAAATGGTTGGATGAAACACGTCTGGGGTAATACAAATATAAGGTATTCTAGGTAACATTTGTGGGGTTCAATTATCTGAAGCACTTTAGCCAAACAAGGTTTAATACAATAGATGTACTTTGTGTTTGAGGCTCTCTCTCGCTCAAGCAATGTACTGATCCACAAAACACAGGCTCAATCAGTGAAAATGCAAGTGTATCTTTATTAAAAATCCAGCTATAGTTACAATCTATTTCCATTCTTGAAACTGTAACACTTTAGCCAACACTAGTTTAATATCTGTTGTATATAACCCACAAATGGTATTGAAGTTTTATTTACAGTCCATTTTTAAACTGGTGCCAATAATGATGATATAGAGCTGACCGCATGTTTGAATCAAACAGCAGCGTGGACGTTTGTAAGACACCTGCTTCCTTTGTGCAGTCAAGGACACCCAAAGCATATTGACCTGCATTCTTCTAGAAGGCTATTCCATTTGGTCTTGGCTATTGTAGAAAGGTATCAGAACAAACAGGGCATCACAGCATGCTGTATATTCCCTTGACGCCTGACAAAACTGCTTACATTGTGACCATCAGTACTGGATTATGAAGCAGTGGAAGAAGGAAGCCTGTTCTGATTTATCACAATTTCTATAATATGTTGGAGGGCAGGTGAGTGGGTGTTACTTACCTATAGAAGTGGCACTATGGTTAGAAGACAAGTCAGCAAAGGCAGTGTGCTATTCTGGAAACCTTGGGTGCTTGCATCATGTGGATAGTACTGTTACATATACCACCTATGGAAACGTGAGTGAAATTAAGGCTATGTTCACACAGGTTAACTGCGGGGCGTAATTACGTCCCGCAGTTACGCCGTGTGGCCAGGGGCCGGCACTTCGCCGGCCCATAGAGAATCATTACCAGCGGCGCGTATATACGCCGCTGGTAATTCACATGTGAATTATCTCCCCCCTCGGCGTATTCTCCGAGCAGGGAGAGGAGACGTAATCCATAGTTCTCTATGAGAATTGTGGATTACCGTAATGAATGGGCCGTTTTCAGCCCGTAATTTGCGCACTTCGGCACGTAATTACGGACCGAAATACGCCCCATTTTAAGCCGTGTGAACATAGCCTAAGAAGGAGAGCTAATATTCTGTAAAAAAAAGCTACACGGGCTCTGAGGAGTGAGAACAATTCCTTATCTGTAAACAAAAGCTAATCCTGTTAGGGTGCGTTCACACGGCAGTAACAAAAGTCGGATTTTTTTACTGGAATTTTGTCTTTTTTTGCACGTAAAGAGGACGACTTTTGTTTGCAGATTCAGCCCTCCCCCTTCACATGTCCCGCTTGAAAACGGGGCGGAAGAATGAACATTTTCTAAGTTTTAAGGAATGCCGGCAGTGTTAAAAACTGGCACAAAATCTGTGCAGTGTGGACTACGAATTTTCCATTTAAGTTAATCTAAAAGGTTGACAGTCAGTTTACAGACAGTCTTCAAATCTGAAAACCATCTGTAAATCCGACTGAAAACGACGGCCGTGGGGACCTACCCTTAAAGACAGTCTGCTCAGAGCGGGCTCTTTGACCATGGTGATGTCACTAATCAGATAGCAAAGTTATTGTCAGGTAACCATAGAAACATTTGTGCACTCAGAGCAGATAAAATCTGTCTGAACTCTGGACTAAAGCAAAATACAATGTACAGGCAGTCCCCGACATCGTTTCGACTTACATACGTCCCCTAGTTACAAACGGAGACTTATGGGGAGTGGCTGACATTCAACACTGAGTCACGCCCCATGATAACCAAGTGCCAGCATGCCACAGCTGTACATGAGATACAGAACGTTAGCTGAAATCTTCTAAAAAAGGCCGCAGACAGCAAAACTGGTTTTACATGTAATAAATACACCTGTTCCGACTTACATACAAATTCAACTTAAGAACAAACCTACAGTCCCTATCTCGTATGTAACCCGGGGACTGCCTGTATTTAGAAAAAGTCTTCATTACCTGTTCCTACATGTTGAAAGCTAATCTTTGTAGTGAGAAAAGATTCTGCTGCTAACATCTTGGCACAGATACTACAGGACACCTTCAGAGGTCATGTGGAGTATAGCTCTTCTGACAGCAGAAATGGGACCTACACAATATAGGCAAATGGTTTAAAATGTTATAGCTAATCAAGGTAAACATCTTTGTTGTACATCTATAATAATCAGATGAGTAGGGTTTTAATAGAGAATAGGTAATCCACGGCACTCAAAAATTAGGTATGCTTATGGTTTATTTACAAACGTGATAGAAAGCCACATAATACAAAACTTCCATATATTAGTATTATTGATGGTAGGTAACACAATTTTCAAAACACACTGCTCAAAAAAAATAAAGGGAACACTAGAATCCCACATCCTAGGTCTCAATGAATGAAATCTATCAATTGCAATTCTTCATTATATAGTAGAATGCGTTGAGAACAATAAAATGTAAAAATGGTCAATCAAAATCAGCCTGCTCCTGATGAGGCAGTGAATGTTCTCCTGAGGGATCTCCTCCCAGAACTGGATAAAAGCATCAGTCAACTCCTGGACAGTCTGTCGTGCAAAGTGGCATTGGTGAATGGAATGAGACATTATGTCTCAGATGTGCTGGGTTGGATTCAGGTCTGGGGAACAGACAGGAAGGTCCATAGCATAAATGCCTTTATCATGCAGGAACTGCTGACACACCGTAGCCGCATGAGACCTAGCATTGTCATGCATCAGAAGGAGCCCAGGGCCCACTGCACCTGCATATGGTCTCACAATAGGTCTGAGGATCACATCCTGGTACCTAATGGCAGTCAGGGTACCTATGGCAGCACATGGAGGGCAGTGTGGCCCTCTAAAGAAATGCCTCTCTACACCATTACTTACCCACTGCTAAACTGGTCATGCTGGAGGATGTTGCAGGTAGCAAAACATTCTCCATGTTGTCTTCAGACTCTGTCACATGTGTTCAGTGTGAATCTGCTCTCATCCGTGAAGAGCACAGGCCACTCATATTGAATATGCCAACTGCCCATGGTATTGGGCTTTCAGCACAACACTGACTTGTGGACGGACGTCGGGCCCTCATACCACCCTCATGGAGTTTGTTTCTGATAGTTTAAGCAAACACATGAATATTAGTGGCCTGCTGGAGGTCATTTTGCAGGGCTCTGGCACTGCTCCTCCTGTACCTCTTTGCACAAAGGAGGCGGTAGCGGTCCTGCTGCTGGGTTGTTGCCCTCCTACAGCCTCCTCCAGATCTCCTGCTGTACTGGCCTGTCTCCTGGTATCTGCTCCATGCTCTGGACACTGTGCTGACAGACACAGCCAACCTTCTTGCCACAGCTCACATTGATGTGCCATCCTGGATGAGTTGCACTACCTGAGCAACTTCTGTGGGTTGTAGACACCGCCTCCTGCTACCTCTAGGGGCAAAAGCAATGACAAAATGCAGAAGTGACCAAAACAGCAGCCAAAAAGGAAGAGAACAGAGAAATGGTCTGTGGTCACCACCTGCAGAACCACTCCTTTATAGGGGTTGTCTGTTCCAGTTGCACAACAGCAGGAGAACTGATTCACCATTAGTGTTGATTCATAACTGGACATGTTGACTTAACAGAAGTGTGACTGACTTGGAGTTACCTTGTGTTGTTTAAGTGTTCTCTTTATTTTTTGGATGTATATTCAGTGTGTTTTCATCTGATCCAGATAGGTAGATCATATAGTTGGAGGCATGCAGAATTTTGTCACGATGTTTCAGCTGGTGTGTCTGTCCATATGTGGTGTCTATCCGTATGTGGTGTCTATCCGTATGTGGTGTCTACCCGGCATCTGCCAGCCACCACTTACGCACAGCGCCTCAGCACTCTTCTCCCTACTCTCACCAGCCGTCTTTTAAGCTTGCCTTACTTTGCCCTGACTATTATCTATCCTGGGCTACAGATGTCACTTGATAAAGACACAGCAGCCGAAACAATGCGATAAAAGTCTACATCCACCAACTGCATGATCTACCTATCTGGCATACATGAATATATTTTGAAAATTGCACTACCTGCCCTAAATAATGCTACCCTATGGAGGTTTTGTATCATGACTTTCTATCACATTTGTAAATAAACAACAAGCATATCTAATTTCTGAGTGCCATAGATGACCAATTCTCTATGTTTATGGACCTTATTATCTTTTCCACTAGAGCACCTATTTCGCATATAGGTGTGCGTGACCACTCTATCAGTGAGTAGGGTATTAAGGCACCCTTCTTCACTCTGATCAGCAGCCTCGCAGCAAGATCATGGTGTGCTGATTGGTTAATATGGCATTGGAAGCCTAGTGAAGGTTTCCATCGCCGCCATATCTGCCATTTTACCATTTCCTGACCCATGAAGGAAGTGGTAAAACAGCCATCTTTGTTCACCCTTCTGTATTGCTTATACAAGGCAGAAGGGTGTACTAATGGCCGTGCCCCCCTAATGGTCAAGTACCAAGGGAGACTGAATGTAAAAGTAAAAATAATAATAATGTTTTAAAGTCTAAAAAAAAGACATTTACTAAAAGTTCAAATTACCCCAGTTTTGCCATTTTACAAATAAGAGAAAAAAACAATAAAAAGTTACACATAATTAGTATCACCGCGTCCGTAATAGTCCAATATATTAAAATATAACATTATTTAGCTCAAAAATTGAACATCATAGAAAAGATTAAAAACACCAAAATTGCATTTTTTTTGTTCCTCAACAAATTGAAATAAAAAGTGATCAAAAAGTCACATCTTTCCCAAAATAGTACCAATAAAAAGTTCACTTTAGCCCGCAAAAAAGGCATTAACACTCAGGTCCATAGGTGGAAATACAAAAAAGTTATTGGTTGCAGAAAATGCTGCTGCACTGAAAATTTAAAACACAGAAAATGTTTTGTGTTTTTTTCTGTTACGAAAAACATAACAAATACCCTACATATTTGTTATTGCCGGAATGGTATCAACCGGCAGAACACAGATAACACATGACTTATACAAATTAACGCCATTCAATCAAAACCCCCTCAAACATGGTACAAGTTCCTTTTTGTTTTTTACATTTCGCCCCACTTATTTTTTTTTTGCAGTTTTCAAGTCTATTCTATGGTACAGTCAATGACTAAATTAGAAAGTACACCTTGTCCAACAAAATGAAAGCTCTCATATGTCTATGTAGATGGAAAAATAAAAAAGTGTTGGCTCTGGGAAGGCAGAAAGGAAAGAAAAAGAACAATATTATTATAAATGGTTGACAGGAAGGGGTTTTCCAAGACTTTCAAAAACCTCCCTACCACCTCCCACTGTGCTAAAATAGAAAATTAACCCACACTTACCTCTCTCATCACCATCATCCTGTGTTGCCAGAGTTCCAGTGCTCCCTACCTAGTCCCTCAATGATGACGTCACATTCATGGATCACATGATGCTGCTGCCAATCACTGACTTCCGTGGTCACATGCTGTACATGCATTCAGAGATTGGTTGCACCATCATGTGATCCATCAACTTGACTTCATCAGTTAGGATCCAGGGAGTGAACACTGGAACTCTGGCGGCGCTGGATGGTGGTGATGGGAGAGATAAGTATGGGTTTGTTTTATATTTTAGTACAATGGGAAGTGGTAGGGAGGTTTTTAGAAGTCTTGGAAAGAAAGTTATTCAAGATTAGTGTTAGGGTTTGGATTTGGGATGGGACAAATTTTGGCAACCAATTGGAAGCCTGCCAGCCAGACAAGAAGACAGAAGTGTCTCATTGATCATATGGTTGTCAGAGCGGACTGGCAGTCTTCCAATTGCTTGCCCAATTTTTCCACAGGCTGCCAACTGATTGCCCAAAATTCAGGTTGGATCAAATCTGAAGTGAAACATTATTCACCTCTTTGCTTCACAGTGTTTTGGGACCATGGCAATCAGCATAGTCCAATGTCACCCCAAGTGCCATATTTCAAGGGGCATTTTCCTCCAGACTTCAACTGAAACTCAGGTTAGTGCTCCTATGTGCTGTTTCTTGTGTATTTTACGTCATGAACTGTGGCTACAGACTATGCCCTTACTGCACACCTCCTTTACTTAGTACCTGGTCGTTTGCTACTATTCCTCCTGTTATTGACCTTGTTTCCATTCTCTGACTACCACTTGGTTATCCATTGTACCTCTGCCTGACTTGACCCACTGCTGTTCTGACCTATGGCTATTCTATACTATATACAACATACAAACGTGGACAAAATTGTTGGTATCCTCTTGTTAACAAAATAACTTACGACTGACAATAGCATAATTAATTTAAATTTACTCAAAATCAACTAATGAAAATGAGATATTTTGCACTTTACTTGTGATTCAACCAAAAAATTAAAAACAGTCCCCTTAACTTAGTAATTTGATGTGCAACATTTTGAGGCAATCACTGAAAACAAACCTTTCTATAACACTCAATGAGACTTCTGCCCCTGTCCACAGCTATTTTGGCCATCTCCTCATGTGCAAACTGCCCCAGCTGTCTGAGGTGTGAAGGTACCTTCTCCAGATTGGATGTTTCAGCTCCTTTCACAGATGTTCAATAGGATTTAGATCAGGGTTCAGAGAGGCTACTTCAGAATAATCCAGTGCTTTGCACATTCTTAGATGTTTTCAGCTGTTTGTTTTGGGTCATTATCTTGATGGAGGACCAATGATAGGAGACCAATGTTTCTGACACTGGGCAGCACATTTTGCTCCAGAATGCCTTAAGATTTCACTGTACCCTGCACAGATTTAAGACATCCAATGTCATGTGCAGCAAAACAGACCTACCCACTGAAACTTTTCCATCTTTAATAGTAAGTGCAAAGTTCTTTTCTTTGCATACTTCATTTTTGCCTCTTTGAAAGTAGAACCGCTGTAACTTGCCAGAAAGCTTCAGTTCCATCTCATCTGTCCAAAGGACATTCTCCCAGAAGCTTTTTGGCTTGTCAATATGCATTTTGGCAAATTCCAGTCTCACTTTTTTATGATTTGTTTTTTTAACAGTGGATTCATACTTGGTCATCTTCCATTAAGTCCACTTTAGCCAATGATGGATGGTGCGTTCTAACACTGATGTATATTGACCTTGGAGATCAGCTCTAATCTCTTTGGAATTTGTTCTAAGCTATTTGGTTACCATTTGTATTACTGGTTTTTTCAATTTTTCATCAATTTTCTTCTTGTGGCAATATCCAGGGAGTTTGGCTACAGTCTCATAAACCTTAAAGTGGTTATCTCACTACAATGATTAGCTTTCAACATGTAGAAAAAGTTAAATGAAGACTATACATTGCTGTTTTTATGTGGCTTTGTTGAGGAGATAAGAGAGATTTTATATGGTATGTGTTCACACAAATTTCTCTTGGTTACCAACCATATCTGCTCTCTCTTATCTGATCTTATCTGATTGCTGGGAGCTGCTGTCCCTCCATGGTGATGTCACTTCCTGCTGTGTAATCTTTAGGAATGGAGCTTTATTTGTTTAAGATAAGGACACGTTTTCACTCCTTAGAGGTCTGTAGTCTTGTGTACTACAGATTTTAAATCTCCTACAGTCATTTCACTTTAACAGCTAGGAATAGCAGAGCTGATATGCCAATCACTGATCTAGAACAACCCACAGCCTCACCAGGAATTGTGAGTATGAAGTTGGCTGTGACTCTGCATGGTAAGAAAAGCACTTTAAGAAGCCAATTGTCCTATTCCATGAAAAAAATCCTTCCAGACTCCAATCTAGCAATCAGAATAAATCCCTGGACCAACAACCCTTCTCAGAAATCTTAGTCACTATAACTTGTTATCTTAATGCACTCTAGAAATAGATCCATACCATTTTTGAAGGTACTAGTATGTTAGTGAATTCACCCTGACAAGTTCCTCTGGCAGAGAGCTCCACAGTCACACTACTCTTACAATAAAGAATCCCTTTCTATGCCTTTGTAGAAACCTTCTTTCCGCTAGACATAAGGGATGCCCCCTTGTTCTAGATACAGTCCTGTGTACAAATAGAGTTTAGGAGAGATCTCTATATTGACTTTTAATATATTTATACATATTTATTATGTCCCCCCGAAGCTGTCTTTTCTCTAAACTAAATAACCCTAATTTTGTACTCTTTCTGGGTATTGTAGTCCCCCCAGTCCTTTTATTACTTTTGTTGCCCCCCTTTGAACTTATTCAAGCCCAAAACTGTACACAATATTCCATCTGTTGTCTGACCATTGACTTGTATAATGGGAGAATTATTTTCTCATGAGGTGCATCTATGCCTCTTTTAATACACACCATGATCCTATTTGTCTTGGCAGCAGCTGCCTGACACTGGCTGCTACATCATGGAATGGATTTTTCCTTCCCATGTGGATAACTTTGCATTTATCCATGTTAAACCTCATTTGCCGCTTCTCTGCCCAGGCCTCCAACTTATCCAGATCCCTTTGTAATAGACAATTATCCTCTATTGTGTTGATTACTTTACAGAGCTTAGTATCATTTGCAAAGATCAATATTCTACTGTGCAATCCTTCTGTAAGGTCATTAATGAATATATTAAAGAGGATTGGGCCCAATACTGAACCCCATGGTACCCCACTAGTAACAGGGATCCAGTCTGAGTATGTACCATTAATTACCAGCCTTTGTTTTCTATCACTGAGCCAGTTGCTTACCCACTTGCACACATTTTCCCCCAGTCCAAGCATTCTAATTTTACTTACCAATCTGTTATGTTGTACAGTATCAAATGTTTTAGAAAAATCCATAAATATGACACCCAATGCTTTACCCCAATCCAGTCCAGATGTAACCTCCTCATAGAAGCTGATGAGATTAGTTTGACAGGACCGATCCTTCATAAACCCATGCAGGAACTGCATTACACATTTATTTTTAGTGAGATATTGCAATATAGCATCTCTTAGAAAATCTTCAAACAATTTGCCTACAACAGAGATTAAATTTACCAGCCTATAGTTTCCAGGGTCACTTTTTGTCTATCAGTTTCTAATCTCCTGAGACAGATCTTTTCCTAGCTTCCTTTGGTCCATGTTCAATGTGGTACACACTGTGATGTCAAACAGTACAGTGACTACTTTTCACCTTTTAAATAGGCAGAATGACTTATTACAAGTTTGAAGACACCAGTGATTCATTTACAGGACACCCCTTAGTTTAACATGTCCCTACGGTCAAATAATTTTCAGCCTTTTCTAGAGATACCATCATCTTTGTCCAAAACAGTTTCATTAGGTCTTTGTTTTGTTTAGTTTTCGGTTGAACAACAATTAAAACACAATGTCTGATTTTCAGTACATTTAAATTATTACTTTCAAGTTATTCCAGTAACCATTGTGGGTTTTTCTTTCTTAAACAGAAGGGTACTAACAATTTTGTCCACATGTATATCTCTGCCTGACATTTCTTGTAGCACATCTGCTGTCAAATGGTTTTTGCACATATTCCTTGACATCCAGATCTAACTAGGAATGTCTATACCACCAAAAGCAGGTTAAAAGTGAAGAACAGGAGGGTTTCTTAGATGGATGATGTTTGCTCACATTCCTTGTCCTGGAGTTCTAACTAGGAAAATCTATACTGCCAAAAGCAGGTTCAAATTTAAGAACAGAAGGGTTTGTTAGTCTTTGTGCCCCTGCTAGCCAGTGCTGTAGCAGCAGAGAGGCTCCACTACCTCATCTCAAAAAGCCCGGAAATCCATTGAAGCAATTCTGATGCATGCTATATTGCTGAAAGTTCAGTTTATTTTAAAGAAATAAACACGAAATACTTTAACACTGAAGAGTAACAAGGCCTACAGTAAAAGTCCTCTTCTCCGCCACTATATTGTTTGTTCTACTACAAAAGGTGACATATGTGGTAACTATTGCCAAAAAGAACAAGAAACATACACTGAGGTTATATGCCTTATACATGCAGTAATCAAGTACATGCAAAAGGTTTGCCATTTATATGGTCTTGCTGATGTTCAGCGTAACTGTCTTTCCGGGTGAAGCACATACCGCACTCTGAACATATAAAAGGCTTCTCATCTATGTGGAGTTTCTGATGTGCAGCATATGTTGCTTTCTGGGTGAAGCATTTTCCACATTCAGAGCACTTAAAGGGCTTTTCATCTGCATGAATTAACTGATGTCTTACCAAATATACTTTAGCACTAAAACATTTTCCACATTCGGAACAGCCAAATGGTTTCTCACCTGTGTGGATTCTCTGGTGTACAACACAACTTGCCTTTTGAGTAAAACATTTGCCACAGTGAGTACACACAAATGGTTTTTCACCCGTATGAACTCTCTGATGTGCCACAAAACTGGCTTTCTGGGTAAAGCACTTTCCACAGTCGGGGCATTTGAAAGGTTTCTCATCTGTGTGAATTCTCTGATGTGCGTTATAACTGGCTTTCTGGGTAAAACACTTGCCACATTCAGAACATTTAAAGGGCTTGATGTCCGTGTGAATCAGCTGATGTCGCACCAGATACACCTTAGAACTAAATCTCTTGCCACATTGACAGCACTCAAATGGTTTCTCTCCCGTGTGAATTCGTTGATGCACAATGCAACTAGCCTTCTGGGTAAAACATTTCCCACAATGAGTGCATACAAAGGGTTTCTCTCCTGTGTGGATTCTCTGGTGTGCCACATATCCTGCTTTCTGGGTAAACCGCTTGCCACAATCTGAACACTCAAAAGGCTTCTGTCCTGTGTGGATAATCTGGTGTCTGACCAGGTAGATCTTGGATGTAAAACATTTTCCACATTCTGTACACAGAAATGGTTTCTGGTCTGTGTGAATACGGCGGTGGACGATAAGGTTTGAGGCACTGGTGAAGCATTTTCCACACTGAGAACAAACAAATGGTTTTTCCCCAGTGTGGGTTCTCTGATGCGATACGTAGCTAGCTTTTTGCGTAAAACATTTACCACACACCGAGCAGGCATAGGGCTTCTCCCCTGTGTGGATCCTTTGATGTATGATACGGTTTGCTGCATTAGTAAAGCATTTGCCACAGTCTGAACAAGGAAAAGGTTTCTCCCCTGTGTGTGTTCTCTGATGCTCATCAAAGCTCTTCTTCAGTCGGAAACATTTCCCACAAGACGAACACTCAAAGGGCTTCTCGCCAGTATGTATCCTTTGATGCACCACACAACTGGCCTTCTGTGTAAAACACTTCCCACACTGAGTGCACACAAATGGCTTCTCCCCTGTGTGAATTCGTTCATGGGCGAGGTAGCTGGCTTTTTGGGAGAAGCACTTACCACATTGAGAACATACAAATGGTTTCTCACCTGTGTGGATTCTCTGGTGGGTAATATAACTGGCTTTTTGTGAAAAACATTTACCACATTCATTACACACAAAGGGCTTTTCCCCAGTGTGGATTCTCTGGTGTGCGAGATAATTTGCTTTCTGGACAAAACATTTGCCGCAGCTGTCACACTTAAACGGTTTTTCATCAGTGTGAATTCGCATGTGTGCCATGTAACCTGCTTTCTGAGTGAATCGCTTGCCACACACCATACATTGAAACGGCTTTTCACCTCTGTGGATTAGCTGATGACGAACAAGATAGATTTTAGAACTAAAGCACTTTCTACACTCTAAACACTCAAAGGGTTTCTCACCTGTGTGAATCCTCTGGTGCACAATGCAGCTTGCTTTCTGAGCAAAACATTTGCCACACTGGGAACAGACAAATGGTTTCTCACCTGTGTGAATTCTCTGGTGGACAATACAACTTGCCTTCTGAGCAAAACACTTTCCACACTGCAAGCAGACAAATGGTTTCTCCCCAGTGTGGATCCGCTCGTGTGCCAAATAGCTTGCCTTTTGCGAAAAACACTTTCCGCACAGTGTGCACATAAATGGCTTCTCCCCCGTGTGGATTCTCTGATGTGTGAGGTAACTGGCTTTCTGTGTAAAGCACTTTCCACAGAGGGGGCACACAAACGGCTTTTCTCCAGTATGGACCCGCTGATGAGTGATATAACTTGCCTTCTGAGAAAAGCATTTGCCACAGTCCATGCACTTAAAGGGTTTCTCTTCAGTATGTATTCTTTGATGGGCATTATAACTGGCTTTCTGCCTAAAACACTTACCACAGTCAAAACATGCAAAGGGCTTTTCACCTGTGTGGATCATTCTGTGTCGGACTAAGTAGATTTTGGAGCTGAAACACTTTCCACAGTCGGAACAGTCAAATGGTTTTTCCCCAGTGTGGATGCGCTGGTGTACAATGCAACTTGCCTTTTGGGAAAAATGTTTACCACAATGAGATCAGATAAAGGGTTTTTCACCCGTGTGGATCCTACGATGTGCTAAGTAACTTGCTTTCTGAGTGAAACACTTTCCACACTGAGAGCAGGCAAAAGGCTTCTCCCCCGTATGGATCATGCGGTGTCTCATCAGATAAACCTTTGAGCTGAAACATTTGCCGCACTCAAAACAAACAAAGGGTTTCTCTCCCGTGTGGATCCTCTGGTGCACAATGCAACTGGCTTTCTGGGTAAAACGTTTGCCGCAATGAAAGCACACAAATGGTTTCTCACCTGTGTGAATTCGTTGATGTGCAAGGTAACTAGCTTTCTGGGTAAAGCATTTGCCGCAATAAGAACACACAAATGGTTTCTCACCAGTATGGATCCTCTGGTGCACTAAACGATTTCCTGCACTGCTAAAACATTTTCCACAGTCTGAGCATGGGAATGGCTTATCAATTTCATGACTTCTCATGTGTCTATTAAGGTGAAGGCTAGAAATAAAACACTTTCCACATTTAGAACATACATACGGTTTCTTGTCTGTGTGTGTTTTTCTATGAACAATGAGATCTGAGGCACTTACAAAGGATTTTTCACATTCGGCACAAGAAAAGTTGTTCTCACCTTCGTGGATTCTCTGATGTTTTATGAAACCTAATTTAGAAGTGTAGACATTTCCACAAACCGGGCATACAAACTGTTTCTGTTTTTTGCTAATTCCCTCATGTTCGAATAGTTCAGATTCATAAGTCAAAGTTTTACCAGCATCAAAACAAGTAAATATGTTTGCTTTGTGAAAGAGGTTTTCATGTTTAACAAGGTCAGTGCTCATTATGGACAGATTAAGAGGTTTATCTGCTTGGTCGTTTCTTTGGTTGTAATGAGTTGTAGAATATTCGGTCCACGGACTGATGTGTGGGGGCAGGTGTAAGGAATGAAATCCATTTTGTTCCTCTGACTTTATTCTAATAGGAATAATTGATGCCCTGCTTCTTGTAATCCGGGGTGTATAATCTTGAGTGACAATGGAAGCTTCTTTTACCCAATCCGGTGGAGGAACTGGTGGGGAGTTTCTCTTAGGAATGGTCGCACGGATAGACTCGCCAGCTGAAAGGATAAAAAAGACATATGGAAATAAGAATAGTATGCAACATTGTACTGTATTTCAAATCACTAGCATATGCTAGTGCTGTATGAACTGTGGCTGCAGGAATGGCTTCCAGCTGCCTCCAGCTTTAAGTCTGCCTTGCACATTGGTGTTTCCAGCCTCTCGGCTGTGGAAGGAATTGAAGCTCATTTTACACTGCACAGTATTTTGCAGGACTGTTGCCATGTAGGGAAAAACAGTGGAAGAGATGAATAGCTAAACCAGCCCTATATTCCCTTTAGAATCAGTGGCGGTGCCAGAGGTCATAAGTACTCACAAAGTGATCGGCTCTCCTTAGAATCCTGTTTGAGCAACTCCATCGGAAGCACAGTAAAGAGCAAAACCACAGCTTTATAATTGCAAAGGTAAACCACAGGTAAGTACCGGCAATGGAATTTTAAATTTGGATAAAGAAAATAATTTATTTTACCTCATCTACCAGCTGAAGCTGGTACTTACCTGTGGTTTCAAAGAGGTCATTGACCATAGCCTAATGGCATTTCCTAACTTTATGACATTACTGTATCAGATGTGAATACCCCTGTAATATATTAAAGGACTTGAGGCACTTGCAATGCATGAGACTATGGGGCTCAACCTATAGGAATGGCAACTGCATAGGATCCCAGTCTTGACATTTTTACATTTCAGTTCACAGATAACTATGCTATGTTGTTATTGAAGTAACAAAGGTTCAGGTTGAGGGGCACCTAGGGAATAGTGACCATAATATAATAAATTTCCGTTTATCCTTCAATAGAGTTTTTTGTCAAGGAGCCACAAAAACACTGAATTTTAGGAAGGCTAATTTTATTCTGCTTAGGGAGGCCCTAAACCGTATTGACTGGGACAATGTGTTTAAATATGGCAGAACTAATACTAAATGGGATATTTTTAAAAACATCCTAGGCTACCACTGTGAGAGGTACATACCTTATGGTAATAAAAAAATTAGAAACAGGAAAAACCCAATGTGGATCAACAGGGATGTAAAAGAGGCAATAAAAACAAAAAGAAAGCGTTTCACCTACTAAAACAGGAGGGCAGTGAAGAGGCACTAAGAACTATAGGGAAAAAAATAAAGTGTGTAAAATAAAGATAAAGGAAGCAAAGCTGGAGACGGAAAGACATATTGCTATAGAAAGTAAAACTAACCCCAAAATATTTTTTAACTATATAAATAGTAAAAAAATTAAAACGGAAAATGTTGGCCCTTTGAAAAATACTGAGGGAGAGACAGTAGAGGGCGATGAGAAAAAAGCAAACGTATTAAACACTTTTTTCTCCACTGTATTTACCGAGGAGGGTGACCTTCCTGTTGAACAGAGAGATGTGGTAAACTCCAACTTAGAAGTTTCTTGTCTAACCCAGGAAGAAGTGCAGCTACGTCTAAGGAAGATTAAAATAGACAAATCCCCAGGCCCAGATGGCATACACCCGCGTGTCCTAAGAGAGTTAAGTGATGTCATAGATAGGCCCCTATTCTTAATATTCATGGACTGTCTAATAACGGGTATGTACCCAAAGGATTGGCGCATAGCAAATGTGGTGCCAATATTCAAAAAGGGGTCAAAAAGTGATCCAGGAAACTATAGGCCAGTAAGCTTAACCTCTGTTGTAGGTAAAATGTTTGAAGGTTTTCTCAGAGATGCTATCCTGGAGTATCTCACTGAAAAATAATGTATAACGCCGTTCCAGCACGGGTTCATGAAGGATCGGTCCTGTCAGACTAATCTTATCAGCTTCTATGAGGATGTCAGTGCTAGACTGGATCGGGGTGAAGCACTGGATGTCATATATCTAGATTTTTCTAAAGCATTTGATACGGTGCCACATAAAAGGTTGTAAAATAAAATGAGAATGCTTGGACTGGGGGAAAATGTGTGCAAGTGGGTAAGTAACTGGCTCACTGATAGAAAACAAAGGGTAGTAATTAACGGTACATACTCAGACTGGATCGCTGTTACTAGTGGGGTACCACAAGGGTCAGTATTGGGCCCTATCCTCTTTAACATTTTCATTAATGATCTTACACAGGGAATACACAGTAGAATATCGATCTTTGCAGACGATACTAAGCTCTGTAAAGTAATCAACACAATAGAGGATAATATGTTATTACAAAGGGATCTGGATAAGTTGGAGGCCTGGGCAGGGAAATGGCAGATGAGGTTTAACACTGATTAAATGCAAGGTTATGCACATGGGGAAGAGAAATCCATTACATGATTACATGTTAAATGGAAAAACACTGGGTAAAAGTGACATGGAGAAGGACTTGGGAATCCTGGTGGACAGTAAACTTAATTGTAGTAGCCAGTGTCAGGCAGCAGCAGCCAAAGCAAATAGGATCATGGGGTGCATTAAAAGGGGCATAGATGCACATGATAAGAACATTATTCTCCCATTATACAAGTCACTGGTTAGACCACACATGGAATATTGTGTACAGTTTTGGGCACCAGTGCACAGGAAAGACATTGTAGAGCTTGAACAGGTACAAAGGCGGGCAACAAAACTGGGTGGACTACAGTACACAGAAAGATTGGCAAGATTAGGGTTATTTAGTTTAGAGAAAAGAAGGCTTCGGGTGGACATAATAATATGTTTAAATACATCAAAGGTCAATATAGAGATCTCTCCCAAGATTTATTTATACACAGGGCTGTATCTAGAACAAGGGGGCATCCTTTACGTCTTGAGGAACGAAAGTTTCTACATAAACATAGAAAGGGATTCTTTACTGTAAGAGCAGTGAGACTATGGAATTCTCTGCCAGAGGGACTGGTCATGGTGAATTCAATAACCGAGTTCAAAAAGGGTTTGGATGCATTTCTGGAGCGTAATAATATAACAAGTTATAGTGACTAGGATTCAGGAGAGGGGGTCATTGATCCAGGGATTTTTCTGATTGCCAGTTGGAGTCAGGAAGGAATTTTTCCCTAAAATGAGGACAATTGGCTTCTACCTCATTGGGGGTTTTTGCCTTCCTCTGGATCAACACCTTAGCACAACAGGCTGAACTAGATGGACGACTTGTCTTTTTTTAGCCTTACAAACTATGAAACTATGAAACTAAGTCCTATAATATACTGCTTCCCACTTTGGACGAAATAAAGTGACAGCTGCTCTGAAAACATTCAAAGTGCAATGTTCTTAGAAGTTACTGATTCTGTGGAGACTCATCCGGCAGGGAGTCTTGAAGGCAATGCTCCCTAGGAAAAAGTAGGCAAAAAAATTCTCCTCCAGAAGTAAAAACACTACCTCCTTAGAGGCACCTCATAGAAACTGTAAGGTGTAACCTGCATTCATAAACTGTACCCTAGGGCAGACCTGCACAAAGTGGCATAATGTGAGGGCCGGACTGCCAGGGATGCTCCCTGACTACCTTGGAATGTCCTGGGACCACCCAGTAACATCCATAATTTGGATGGTAGTGGACATTTGGGAGCTGGGTTTACGCAAACCACACCCATTTAGAGGCAGTTGCAGGATGCCAGAAATCTTTTGGCAGGCTGCATGCCTACAGTGACATTTGTCACACAATAGATTTGCCTTATAGTGTTTGCATTCTGGCACTCTGTAATGTCTAAACATTTGTCACTCAATGGCTTTGCCTAGTAGTGGCTTCTCTGTGGTGAGATTTCCAATTTGTCTACACATTTGTCAAAAACATCAACTGATCTGTTTTTTACTCTAACCACCAGAACATTACCGCAAAGTGAAGATCCCCTTTTAACTACAGTGAATTTATCTAAGAAAAACACTAAAGCCAATAGAATGGATTCTAAAGCCCAGTATTGGTTTCGATTTGGCAAGATTTTGTATCTATTTGTCACAAATAGTAGATTTGCCCAGTAGTGGCATATCTGTTAGGATTTTTCATGAGTTTTTAAAACATTTGTGACATGACAGATTTGCCCAGGAGCCCACTCTCCCCAAGTCTCCCCTATATCTATGGCTGTGTTAGTATTAACAAAACTCATCCATTTTGTATTCGGATGACCAGAATCCACGTTACCGCAAACTAGAGACCTAGCTCTGTTTTGCAATGAATTGCAGTTTAGATGAATATTTGGGCCACCAGGAAGGACTCTAAAAACCCAATTTAAAGCACTTTGTAACCAAGGCTGAAGAACACTTTTACCAGCCCCCCACCACCTCCACCTGAAAGATTTTGGCTTATAGCATTCCACGGTCTTACAGTGCGATCAAAAGGGAAACCAGGGTTCTGAACTTTTGACTTTCAGGCTCCATATCTCCCCATCCACTAAAGTGTTAAACGTGAGACTACCATCATTTTGAAGACAATCTTTTTTGGCTATCTCAACATCAATTTGACCTGCAACTATTGACCCCTTAAGCACCCGGCGTTTTTTTGTTGTTAAACACGTTCTTTTTTTCCCTCCTCCCCTTTCCCCAGAGCCATAACTTTTTTATTTTTCCACACATATAGACATATGAGGGCTTTTATTTTGCGGGACAATATATACTTTCTAATGATGTTATTCACTATATATAGAATATACTGGGAAACCCCAAAAAAATTCCAAGTGGGGACAAATTGTGAAAAAAACTTATTTTCGCCATGGGTTTTCGGGGGTTTTGCTTTTACGGCGTTCAATCTTCGGTCAATAAAAATGTTTTTATCTGTATTCTACGGGTTGATACGCACCGGCAATACCAAACATATAGGGTTTCCTTTTTTGTTTTGGTTTCCAAAAAAAAAATTCCAAAATTTTTCTATTTTGAAAATTTGCGCCACGACGCCAGTTTGTGCGACCAAAAAACTTTTTTGTACTAACACCTAAAGGACGTCAGTGGTGGGTTTCATTTTTTTCGGGCTGAAGTGTACTTTTTAACGCTATCAGTTTGGAATGCATGCGACTTTTTTGATCACTTCTATTCCATTTTTTTAAGTGACATAAAATGACCAAAAAACGCAATTTGCGTTTGGAAATTTTTTTTTTTTCTACGGTGTTCAGCACACGGGATAAATGATGTTATATTTTTATAGATCGGACTTTTTCGGACGCGGCGATACCAAATATGTGTAACTTTTTATTATTTTATAGTTTTTATTTGTAAAAAGGGGAAAGGGGGGTGATTTGAACTTTTAATACTTTTTTTTTTTAATGTAAAAAATTTTTTTTTTTTACTTTAACATTGAGGCACTATGGTGCTTGACCACTAGGTGGTGCGATTGTCAATACAGTCTAATGCATTGCATAGGCAATGCATTAGACTGTACCACAGATGGCGATTCCCCATCCTGTCTGCAGACGGAGGAAAGGGGCAAAACCAGGCATGAAAGTGACAGGAGCCTTCCCAAGGCTCCCCACTGCCATGTCCAGGGGTCGGATTTGTCGCAGGCATGCTGCGACGGTTTCCGATCACCCTCAAGAGTGGTGCAGGGCACCTATCTTAATTCATTCAGACGCCGCGGCCATCTTTGCCGCGGTGTCTGATGGGTTTTAAAAAGCGCGGGCGGGCGACGCTGCCCGCTCGCCTGTAACGGCCGGGTTTTTAGCGGCGATTTGTGCGGAGCGATTCCCCTGCAAAGCCCCATATGGACCTTGGGAGGGACCCATACGTCCAGGGTCCTTAAGGGTTAAGCATATTTATACAGATTCTTGTTTATGTAACTACAAAGTTACTGTTTTGCTCCTAAAAATTTAAAATTCAAATTTTATTATTTTGTTAGTATTTTGTAAATCCCCTTTTGGGCTTTCGATGCTGCCTGAATCCTTCTGGGCTCTGGATCAGATTCAAGTATGTCTCATGAATCTGATCAAGGTCACTTCTACATGTTCCCCTTGTTG